>QVAJ01000059.1:1863960-1881708 GCA_003546035.1 Mixornis gularis | reverse complement strand
TGATTGCCCAGGATTGTTCTACAGATAATTCCAAGTCCATTAGAAACAGAAAAGCTTTATTCTAAACACCAATATGCTGTACAAGTGCTTTCTTGGCAATTAGGAAAACTGGACTTTTCTAGTCTTTTTGGGCTCAGCTACTTATGTTATATGATTTCCTAAAGCTCTTTAGCTTTTAGGTTTGCAGCCTTTAACACATCCATTTTAAAACCTCTGATTGCCTTATTGGTAAGGTAGTTTTCCCATTAGTCACACATCATGTAAGTTGAAATTTCAGTTTTAAAATCTTTCCAGGATACAGGAGATTCAGAACAATAATAACAAAATCTTGTTTCTATCAAAGTCTGGCTCTAACATCAAACATGGAAACCAGAGCCCTGATTTAGGCCCAAGAATCCACCACAAAATCTCAAAAAGAATTAAATTTCTCAACGTGATAAGGCCAAAAAATCARCAGAAAGAGAGTTCAGTCTAAAGTCAGACATGTTCTGCCTGAATGTGCCTGCGGCAGGCCAGGAGGAAACACTGGCTCTGTATCCTTTCTGAAGCTGAAGTGGCTGSTGTCCTCTTTTACTYGGGATATGCAGCTCTTAACCTTCTCCTTATACTAAACATATTTTCCTGAGGAAAAAAATTAAAAAGAACTTTCTCTCCATGTAAAAACAAAGGTGGTGCCTATAACCTAGAAAATGATAAGTAAAAACAGTTCAAGGACTAAAAGTCTTTTCTGAGACTAAATTTAAAGATACAGTCTTCGAAGTAGGTGCTTTAAACAGGAAACTACAGTTTATTTTCTTTGAACTATTTTCTGTAGAAGCTTTGAAGATATGTAGATAGAATTAAGTAATTGGGAAAAAAAAAGAAATCAAGAAATAAGAGGCCAAGTGGAAGGTACTCTGTAAACTCGGGAGTTAGAGCAGTCACTTGGAATGAACTATTGCTGAGTCCCTGCTCTCCGGATAGCATTTAAATTTTATTAAAGGATTTTTTCACATACAAATAATTCTGAAGAGATCCAAACCCATGGTTCTGAGAGTGTTGCACATTTAAGGTGTTACCATCAAGACTGGGGGCAACACCAGAGCAGGCAATGCCTTCATTGACCCATGTGCCAGCCTGCAGAACCCGAGCAGGGCATTGATGACAGTGACCATCAACAAYCCCAGACACAGGCAGTGGAAGATCCAGAATCCCTTCAGGGAGTCAAGGCCCAAGGAACACACCTGGGAGATGGGTCAGGAAGAAGGCTGGAGCCTCCTCGGGAAGGGATTAAGGACCCTAGATTAAGTTGAAATGGAGTTCCTGGACCCATGGAGAGCTGTAGGGGGATGTGCCAGGGGCAAATGGGTCAGGGTCAGTACAGCCTGATAGTAACCTCAGGGCTTTGTCATAAAGCATCCCCTGAGCCTCACTCACTAAATCAGGTTTAGGCTGCATAGCAACTCAGCACTGGCCTTGAGTGTTGAAATATCCTGATCCAGCTACCATAGGTCTGGGACTCAGGTGCCATATCAGTGTGCAGCCAAGTGAGAGAAAAGAATTACAGCGGATATGTCTCTATTAGCATGTAGCCAACCCACATTTTTATCAGATTTGCCACAGAGTTCAGAATCTTGAATTGAATTTGCTGTTGAGGTACTACTTACCATGTTGGTAACATTCTACTCTCAGATTAAAAAAAAAAAAAAATKACAACCAAAAATCCCTAAACTAGAACAGTGAGACTAAACAACATTTCACCTTCAATTTTATTCAGTTACCAAAACAACAGAGAACAGTGATGATGCTAATTCTCAGTGATAGGGATTTTGTGGCAATTATGTCATTGCTGCAATTAATTTCACAGTGAACATTGCATTCATCCCATGTAATCCTCCCACTGAGTAGCTTAATCTCACAGTTTGGTCTAATTAGATGAAAGTTTTAGGATTATATTAGGGTCARGCAGAAGAGGTTTGCAGAGAATGAGGTCAAAAAATTACACATAGTGGTTARCAGTGGAAGTCAAGGAATGATCAAGCTTTGAATCAGGAAAGAACATGGTCTTTCGAGATGCTTAAGCTAAAACTAAACAAACCCTTGAGTTCTTGCCAAGACTACAAAAACTGAGCAAAAAAGAAAATCAGACAAGGTAAAAATTATAAAGTCTGCTCGACTTTAGGGAAATGTAATCCTGCTCCTTGTTAGAGATGAAATGAAATGCTTCCAGAAAAAGCCACATTTTTAATATGGCTTTTAATATGGCAGTCAAGTCACTAAGCACTGAAACTCTGTYCCAAAGTGGAATTCATTCTGCTAGGGATATACAGTGCTATTTTTCTTAACTACTCAAGCCACTCTGCCTACCACAAGCCTACTCCTGCTCCACTGAAGTCAGTAAAAAGGCTCCTATTGATTTCTACAAGTATAGGATCAAATGTAATGCCAAGATCGTCCAGGAGTTAGAAAAAGTTGAATATTGAAATAGCATGATGAAAGCCCACCATTTTTAGTTCTGCCTTTATACATAAGCTGCTGCTAAATTTGACCAGAGTCAGGAACATTCCTGTCATGTTTTCTTTCAATCATGCCTASTATGGGTGGAAATATCTCCCTCCTGCTCTGTTGCAGTGAAATATTACACCARGACCTAAAGAAAAGTGCCCAGGCATCAAACTCCAACACCACTTCCTATTGAGACACTGCTTAAGAGACCTTTCTTGTTTGARTAGAGTCTCATGACCTGAACAGCTTTTGTGATGTCTTTTCTTCATGCTAGTTTCTAACAGATCTCGTAGAGCTGCATTGCAAGGCAATGATTGACATCTGTCCATTTCCAGGATTTCCAAGATTTCTGCTCGTGTTTTGAAATAAAGCAGTAACCAGAATGATGAAAACATAGCCCTCTTTTCTAACCAAGACAAGGAGAAGAACAGTGTGGGATAGACACCTCCAGAAGAGAAGAACATTCTCCCTTATAGAGCATCTTGTTGTCTCTGAAACATAAACCTTAAGGAATACCAATTTAGAGCTGCAGGTGATGGAGAAAACTGATGTGAAGCTGAAAGAGAACAAAGAATAACAAGGAGAGGGGAGCAAAGGTTGCAAATCAATGTCATTATAAAAAGCAACATGTAGTGGTGTGTTTTTTAGTTTTGTCAGTTCCATGTATGTATTTGTTCCTTGCTTTTGTGCAGTTTGTATAAGTTATAATGGTTTGTTCTTTGTACCCCCATTTTTACCCCTTCTCGGGTTTACCCCAGTTACTGTTATTTGTCAGTCATTATCTTATGMAAACCCCGAGTCCTGTCAGTCACTTCGAGGCCTCTCCTTGTGTCTGGAAAGCTCCAGGGAGAGCGTTGATTGGGCAGGATCCCTTGTGGTTCCCTCCTTTGCCTCCTTGATTTGTTCCACTGTCTGTCTTTTATATACAGAGCCACCCCCAGATTTGTTCTGATTTGTCCCACACTGTACCCTTCCCCTCGCCCCTCCCCTGCATTTAAGGTGCTGCACAGRGATGATYKGYGCTSTGTTGGGCAGACCCKCTGGWGGTGAGGKGGTCCYGCRTGGACWTCAATAAACCCCAGTTGCTGTTCAYCCWYCAGAGTCYTTCCTTCTCTTCCTCRTCATYGCTCAYKCTKCYRCTGTGGCAAGGCCCCACRGGATGGGGAAGGTATCCCTSGATACTGGACCRTACCTCGCACTGCRGCCGGTGTCAGAGCTRGCCTGGCAAAGCGGGATGAGACTGCCGAGACACCACGACCACTGCAGCAACAGAGACCACTATACAAAATACATCAATACAGTGGCATACCTAATTTTTTATATTATATTCATAATACTTTTTCGTCATATAAATGTTTAGATCAGATGGTAGTCAGGCCTTTCTGCGCTAGGRGTTTCACAAGGATACTTTCAGAAGAAAAAGACCCCTGGGAGTTGGCAGTTAAAATAGGAATTTTCACTGATATTTGTGTAATTTTATTTGTATCTGCATGTCCAGATGAAGTACAATAACAGGAAAAAGTGGTGTAGGTCAACTATCATTTCACACGCCTGAAAAAAATCACTGATTTTTTACTTTCACCACTGCGGTGGCAAAATGAATAAGTGCGCCAACCATGGCTAATTAAAATGTTAATAGGATCAAAATCATGCTGAATTAAGCTTGTGGTATAGATGTACTAGTGTTTTTCAAGTACAATAAGATTTCTTCAAAGCAAAAAATAATAATCTAAGACCTACTTTTGCTACTTCAGCCTACTATCCTGTTTGTCACTCAGGCACAAAACATTCTCAATATTCCTTCTACCTCCATTCCAAACTGATATCTTTAGTTTGCAACTGCACATTCTTCTTAATTTGCCTTTGTTCTTCATGTTAATATCACATATAGTAAAGAGGCAAAGTGGGAAGTAACAATTTTCTTTGATAAAGCCCTGATTGGAAGATACTGTAGGCATAAGTAATAATTGCAATACACATCCAACACATGTGCAGTTACTGTTATTGGCTGAAATTTTAAGATGTCAGGACATCTGCATGAACAAGTCACACAAAATAGTCTGAGTTGGTAGGAGCCTACAAGGATTATCAAATCCAGCTTCTAAGTGGATGGCCCACACAGGAATCAAACCCACAATCTTGGCATGATTAGTACTGTGCCCCAATCAGCTGAGCTAATCTCAAATTTTTGCTAATGAAGTAGGGGATCTATAAAGAACCTTCACTGTTCTGTTGTACCGTGCTATTTTTACATCATAGATTTGACTGAACCCTAATAGCTGTGTTGTTAAAGTACTGGGTATGTATATCTACACTGCAGATTTTGAAGTATGATCTGTTTCTAATGACAATATAAAAGGCTGTAGAAGAAGAGAGAGAACATCTTCCTGACATTTAAATGTCACTTGACAGATGCAATATTAATGRAAAGCTCTTTCATACTGTCCTCCATGTTTTTTTGTTAAAAGACATTCCCAGAAATCTTACATGTTTATCTAATTYAGCCTCAATTTTAGAGAGAAATCTCTAACAACATTGTCTTTCTAGTTTACACCATTCTATGGAATGGAAAAAATTAGGATTTTTTTTTTATTTTAATATCTGTATAATTTTTGTCATATGAAACAATTGCTAACAGTTACCARACAGGACAAAGGTGATACCCTGGAAAAAGGCGATAAATATTAACTGTTCAAACAGCAGTATGTCTTTTATCTTTTCTCTTGTTTGGTTAATGCTTATAAATTAAGCCTCTAATTTATTTTCAGTTGAGCTTGAAAAAGCAGAGATAGATTTCAAGTTTTATTGCTTACTGTTGGTGTTATAAGCTCTAAAGTAAACTTCCTTCCCAAGATATTATCTCTTATCATTAGCTACCAGGACATCATTTATCCTACTTTTTCTGGATCAAAAAGAGAGATAAGACAGCAATACATCTTTGCAGAAACTAACTGAATCTTCCTTTAAGCAGAGTTTATCAATATTTAGCCAAGTATATACAGCTAATATGTTTGTATTTCAGGTAAAGGTGACTTAGAAAAAATATCTAAATATAAGAACCCTAAAGTTTTTCATCCTGTAGAACTGCACACTGTGCCTGCATATCCTGCAGTATGCTGACTTGGGCTTTGGCATTATGCTGGGACAGTGGCTTGCATTTACAGACACTTTTAGGATTTCCTTCCAGAACTCTCCAGAGATATATAGAAACTTCTTATATCATAAATTAAACCTGTAGAGTCAATATTTTTTTCAAAACGTTTCTAACACATCAATTATTAATTTCACTTTTAKATTCAGTGGCTTTCTACTGATGGCTTTATAGCTATATGTTGTGGTGGTGGAGAGGATAAGAGGAAGTGAAGAGGTATACAAAGCAAAGAAAAATCAYTAGAAATATTTAAGCTGGAAATCCTTGTCTCTCTCGTAAATTTCATTTCAAATATTGACATCTCATCTTCAGAAAGGTAACTCTTTGATAAAACACCAAACACAGGCTAACTGAAAATATACTAATAAATAGTGTGAAAGTTAAAGTATTGACTGTTAGCTTGCAATAGGGGAAAGCTACTTCTAACATCAGATGGGTGAGTCACCACATGAAGCCTCTGGTCACTGAGGAGTGTCTCATAAGCCGTGTCTAGGATACTGCACTTTGTAATGCATTTCTGAGTAGTACCTTTGGTACTAAAAACTTTACCCACAAACTMAATGTATTTATTTTCACCTTCCTTTCTTATGAAAAAGTGAAGTACTGGTCCTTGACCACCATGCCCTAACCCACAGGAACAACTGTGTTTCAACAATGGGCTGGGATTCTTGTGCAAATCTCTCATCCTAAACCATATCCATTATTCTTGTCTCACTTAAATGAAAAAAGACATACTATGAACCAAAGAAATACTATGAACCAGAGGACTTTGGTTTGGTTTTGCACATTATTTTTTTCTTTCCTGAAGGTGAGCCTTGATGAAAATTAAGGGCCAAATACTATGCATTTGCAATCTCTCCAATACTGAGGAGAACTTAATAGGAACATTCATCTAACACTTTGTTTTTATTTTTAATGTAACATTTTTTTTAACTGGAAAATACTTTTAAAATAAAATTTGCAGTTTAAAAATATATATATATATATATATATATATGTATATATTTTCAAATTTGGAAAATATTTGGAGGGTTTTTTAATCCTAAGGAGAAAAAAAATGCTGAAATTTTTTCCTTTTCAAGAAAAATATGCAGGCTTTCCGTGCTGGTATTCAAAATACGGTGACATCTGATTTTATTTGTCTGTAAAAGAAACAAAATATTAGAAGAGAGCTTGAAAATGAAAGAAGCAGCAAGCAGCACTTTAGTTAAAGTCTCTTCAGGGAAGCAAATACAATTCATAACCAGATAAGTGCAGAGAAAGTAGGCACAGGTCAAGTTTAAAGAAGACAGAACCATAAAACCAGAATGAAAGACACTTGTCTAATTTATGTCAAAGGCCCAACACAACAACTTTGAATGCATGTGGAAGAACAAAAATGATACATACAGAGGGCTTAAGGTTCCTTATGATGTTTCTTAAAATAAATTGTGGAGGACGAGAAAGATGTGCAGTGTATTGAAACTCCAAGGACCTGCAAGCATCACTCCTCCTAGAAGACCCTTAGTTAGAAATGTTCTAAACCATCTCTTTACATGATTGTCCTAAAAAACAATGCACTTGAAACATTAAGTGAAAAGCTGATATTGAAGATCAAGTTTCTCTTCTCTGGCAGCTGTTAATTGAAGAATACTTTTTATATTGTTTTCTGTTTTCTACAGACATTTTGTCCCGCCAGGGTGGATGTGCTGGTAATCATTTGTAGTGGTTCCAACTCAGCTGACAGAAAAGCAACACTCTTATCAGTTTGCACACTATAAATCCTTGTCAAACCTATGAAAAACATCAAAAGCACTAACACAGTCTTGGCAAACCCACAAAAAATATCTCTGTTTTCAGCAGAGTAATTTTGTACATCTTCCAAATAGGAGGCTAAACCTGATACACCTGCAGTGCTGATCTAAACCTGATAAAAATGAACTTACTCCTTCATTGTTTCTATCTAAATATTTTTAACTTGAAGAAATGATGGTTTGGACTTTTCTACTCTAAATAAGAAGGATTTTTGTCTTATTATTTTTGAGCTTTTAAATAAATACAATAGATTCCTAATAGCTGATTAAATATATTTAATCTACTTTAATGTACAAAAATATTTATGCTATATTTGATAATATTTACAGGTATGAAACATTTATTAATTTTAATTTTTCAATTCAAAACACCCATCTGAAAAAAAAAAGCAAAATGTAACACAGGATATAAAGTAGCAGGTGTCTTTATCATTTGTTTCTATACAGCAAATTGCAATGTTTTCAATTTCAAAGTATACTTACTGTGTGGATTAGACAAATCTTTTCAAAGAATAAAATTTCAGTGTGCATAACCAAGCAGCTTTGAACTCTACTCTGGCAACTTTCCAATACAGATTTGAGAAGTTGGTGATATCCTATATGAAGGCAAAATACTACAGAAAATTTAGCCTTCTCTTAAAAAGATTTTGTTCATCAGTAATGATTTGAGTCCTGTAGTACCATAAGCATTGACATTTTGTAATCTTTATCATATTCTATGAAGAGCCATCCTAAAGGCATCCTACCTTTTCTCTTCCCAGTGTTGATTGTATTCTTTTGAAGGTATTAGGCTGCAGTTTTCCTCAACAYCTACAGCACAGCAGAGTTCAAGTACAAAATAATACTTGCCTCTACCATAGTTCAAGTACAAAATAATGGCAGGGTGTCAAAACATAGGATACTGAAAGATTTTACCTTTCAAGAGGACAAAGAATGAACAAGTCTGTACGCTTTTCTTGTACAGAGTCAGTTTTGTTTTTGCAAAGAGGCAGAGCTATCTCCCCAAAACTATTTATTTTATTTCCTTCCTTCTTAGCTTCACATAAGTGTTCTTTCTTTGTCTCACACACATTTACATCATTACTTGCCTATCACTTCCCCATCTATATCTGACAGCACATTCATCGTTGACAATTTCGGTAAATTATAGTGACAGTCTATTCAACATCATCTTCAAGAGCAGAAGATATAGGACACCTTTTTTTCCCCAATAAAATAATTAACAGTGTAATGGCTTTATCTCTAAAACCTTCAGTTTTCAGACTATTGGAAAGAGTTAGGGAAGATTAAATATCAGTTTTAATTAATGTTCAYTTTATGAAAGTGCTCAGACCTAAAAATATGCAGAACTCCACTGGCCTCTGTGGGGGAATACATGAAAGCTTGGTTCTTGTCCTGAATATCTCAGTCTCTAAGAAAACTTAATATCTAAAGACAATTAATGTGAGAGAGAATGATTAAATTGTCTGCCAGAAGGATCCCTAAGAATCACTTAATATTTAAATTCACCTAAATACCCAGAATAGGACTGGTTGAAGACTGCTACATTCAGCCACTCTATTCCTGTCCCTGTAGCTTCAACCAACCTGATTTATACATGCCAACCCCCCTATTCCCAAGCCACCCCCTCAGCAACTTGCTAGTTCTTAGGAATTAATATTTCATTAAAATAAAGGTTAGCACCATAGGTGTTAATGGCATTGCATTTCTATTCACAACACTAAGTGTAATTTGAATCATCAATAGAAGTAACAGAAGGAACTGAAGGAATGACCTTTCTCGAAATGTGCTGCTGGAGGAGAAATGTCAATAAAAAGCAAAGAGTGTTTTGCATATCCCCTTACAAACAGCCAATTCCTGTTTATGCAGTAAAGAGAGTAGGCTTTTTCTGAGCCATCAGCTTGGCACAAGGGATCACTTGACAACGTGGGAGTGAAATAAGAGCTCACACATCCCATGCAGTGTCCTGCTGCTCAGCTTCAGCAATCAAATATACATGAAGCTCTTAGCTTCAAAATGGCAACAAGTTTAGGACCAGCAGATTAGAGAAATCGATGACTTTATCTTGTGTTGTCCTGTTCTCTTTAAAATTCCAAGAATGTCAAGCAAACAAATACATGACCATAATACAAATGCTATAAAAGGGCCACAATACCAAAAACATTCCTGAGTTGAAGAAACAAACACTATTAAATGTGAATATTTTTATACAAGTATATTGCTTCTGAATAAAGCATCAGAGCTTCTGATTCTCCTAAAACTGCTATAAAGCTTGGAGAAAGCCCTTTTAAATTATTCTCAAACTCCCTAAAATTTATGTAGTTTTCTTCAGTAAACTTGATTCCAATCATTTCATGTGAGAGAAAAAAAAAACAAAACAATAAAACAACCAACAAAAAAATCACCAAACAAATCCAACTGTTCAGAAGGCCAAAAGAGGCACCACCAAATAAACTTGMATCTTCAAGCATAAATGTGCTAGGAAAAGTTTTCTAAGTCAATAATTTAAGAACATATCCATTCTGCAACAGAGAATTTGAAAGCAATTGCTTCTGACAGCAGTTTTCAAAGTTGCACTAAAGATCAATCTCTCTCCCATGAGGTTCATACCTCTRCAGGAAAGAACTCCCAATCAAATCTGCTCTCAGCATTTTAAATCTGTGTTCTTCAWCCTCTTAATTTTCTCTTTAGCCTCTACAAAATAATACCATGATCTGGAAAGACGTGCAGTAAATGAAGTGACTGAATATGTTGGRGAGATAAAAAACATGTCATGGAGATAGTTATTTGACAAAATGTGGTCTAAATATGATCTTCAGTTTCCAGTCTTTTTAACCAGCCTGTCAATAAGCCTCAGGATTTACCTCTGTGCTTTGCTTCAGCCATGTTAATCCAYGACATGCTCAGTGTGAAATGGCCCCAGCTTCTGAATTCTTACCAGAACTGGGATGATGAGTCATCAGTTTAAGCATTTAACATGAGTTAATGAGTTTATGTACCAAGTTTATGTACCAAGACAATAAAAGTCTCTGTAGCATCTGTGGGACAGCAACTGGAGAACTTGGATAAGCACTTTAACCCTCATTCTGGATGTCTTGGTCCTCTTCCACTCGTGCTGTGCTCAGGGAGCACATTTCACATGAACCAAACCACGTAAAAACCCCATTGTTTGTATGGCTGTATACTGATGAARGGACGGATTTCTGGAAGAATTGAGGATAAATATGCACTGTAATTTTTACTTCCCCCAAAGAAAAGTGATTATCAGTAGTGCTTACAGAAGAAAAGAATTACCTGCCTGGAATCCATTTAAAAAGAGGAATTCTGAACTACCCTCTGGGGAACAGCTTGATCAATTTTATTCATATTTTCAGGATAGTTTTAAGTCACTTTAAAAGTTCATCTGGGAAAAAAAAAATAATTCCCAGAGGTAAAAAGAAAAAGGGGGGAAGGGAGGAGAGGAAGAAAGAAGAYGTAAAAGCAGGCTACTAATGGAACTCTTATAGAAACTTTAATTAAAAGGAGGCACTTGATCACTCTGTAATCACTGCCTTGAATTAAATGTCTCAAGTGCAATAACTAAAATATAACAGGACCATTCAAAGCGATAGAATGGAACAACCTACCCTTTTTGTGGTTGATTCTTGGTTCCTCCAGATCTMTTTTTACAGGTATTATTAAAACTGCATATTTATATTGCTAGGAGGTAACCTCCTCCCAAGAGTTCAATCACGAGAACAGCAGAAGTGGCAATTGTTAAGGTACTTCTTGGATTAAGAATCTCCTACAGGTTCAACATTAGTACAGGCAGAGTAACAAGAYCTCTGAAGTTTTGAATAATTAGCCTTTCTGCAAGGAAAATGAGACCACTTTCCTTCACATCAGGGTAACCTTGAAGAAAGTTTGTYGAAGTTAAATTTTCACTAATTAAAAAGGAGAAATAAGGGAGATGAAAGGGGGGAAAGGAGGACCTTTTATAGGGCAACATTGTAAAGGCACAATATGGAAAAAAWGAAGTTAAGCAGCATAAAGATGAAATGAAAAGGGAAATAATATATAAAAATAGATTTTAAAAATGCTCTTAACTTAAATTTTTTATTGCCAATCAATTTGAAATACCCCTGTATTCAGGGGACATAACAGCTACATGTGTAAGTAAGTTTTCAATTCCTTCTTCTGGATTCATATTCAAATTTAGTACTCGAGTTAGGGGCTTTTTATAATTATTATTATTTTTGACAAGCRCTGTAGCAATACCTGGGTGGATTATTATAGAAAGAGAAACAATGTAGAAAGATATTTCATTAGCAGGAAACCTTGCTGTAAATTAAAAGCCTGCAGGCAAGCACATATGGCACATCAGGTATGGGACACAGAGACTTATTAAATGCCCAAAGCATGTTTCTGACAAGAACTGAGGTAAAATCCAGAAAATTAAATGCAGGAAGTTTCACTATATTCAAAATATCATTCAGTTTCTAAAGCCCTTATTACATGTGCATCATGAAAAATAATTAATAAGGAATAGATTTATGTAATAGCAAACAAAACAATAACAAAAGAGAAGAAAAATAAATAAAGAAAAAATAAAATTATGAGGAAAACCAGGTCTTGCTACCAGTGTAGTAGTGGGACTTCAGCTTTGCTGTATCGTAGGTTTTATTTAAACCAAATTTGCTAAATCCTGCTGCTTTCAGAAAAGGAGAACTATTTGTTTCCAACTGGGTATCTTTCATCAGGCCGATTCTTTACTTTTTACAAGCATCAAAACCAAACAAAAAGAAAGTGCTAACTTCAGAGTCTTAAATGTCAGCATGAATAACAAAACAGGATAAACCTTAAAAAAATGTAAAAAGAAGAAATACAAATTCTCAAGGCTCTTACCAGCTCTCTCCTAGCCAAGGTGAGGGACTATATTCCCAAGTATTTAAGGAATGCTAAAGGACTTCATGGATTTTTAGGGTTTCTGATTATACAGGTCCCACAGAAACTTATGTCTCTATGTTGTGTCCTCATCGTAGGTTCCCGGGATCATAGTGCCCAAGAAATTGCTGCCTGTAACAGCTGAAACGTGGAAGAAAGCTGCAGCTATCTCTGAGTGCCTGTATAGTCCATCTCCCAGGTGAGGAGAAGGTCACCTAGTTCTTTCTGGAAAGATTTTTCCTCACTGTTAACAATGTTAMCCAAGAAATCATCTCCCAGAGCCCACAACAGAGCTGGAAATCCTGCGGAAGCTGGGATCTGCTCTACACCTCTTGGATTAATATCTGAAGGGCTTTTCACTGAACTCAAAMACAATATGACAAACAGACAGAGAAAATGAATGCTGTAGTTACACCAGTTCAGCAATTTTTATAATTGCTTATRGCTGTATGATTGCTTGTTTATTCCTCTGCCAGCTTAGAAATGTTAASAGTTTAAATGAAGAGAAGTGTGAGTAAAAGTTGAATCAATTGCTGACAAAACTTGTTAAAAATGATACAGTAGTATGTCTAGTCAGTCATGCTAACAACTATACATTAATTATCTTTATAGGTTTGGGTAGTAGTTGATATATTCACATTATTTAAATTGGAAAGCCTTATGTGGCATCAYTGGACCTGAAGAGTATCTCTAAACAGGGGGAAGCCCATGGGCCTGAATGGTAAGTTATGGGGCTAAGCCTTATTTAGCACATTTTTAATGTCACATGTTTTTACACTGAATTCAAGAAATTACGGTTAGAAAACACCAGAAATTTGAATTTCWTGGGTTGAATTCTTTGCTGTGATGGCTCCACTTGAGCTTATAAAAAAATAAGGGTCCTAAGTGGGATATAGGCAGTAATGTAACAGAATGCTCAATTCATTAGCCTGGATTTAATGCTAGGGTAGAAATCTATCAACTGAACTTTGAGGGCAAAATATTTCATATCTCTAAGGTATATAAGAGTCAAGTGCAATCCCTGGCAAGGATACTGAAATAAGAAATGTTCAGGAGGTATTCAGGATAGCAACAGGGCAATATCCCACCTTTCCTAACCCACCTTCTAATATACAGGGGGACAAGATTTCAACTTGGATTTTTATTTATGCTTATTTTCATATTATCAGGTATGCATGGAATAAGGGATCTCATTGCATTCTGCCATTGGAGGAAAAGCTAAGTCATTTTCTTTCATAGATGTTAACCATTATCAAAGTTTTGCTGACATCCTAAAAGAATTATATGCATTTGCCTTTGCCTTCAGCTGRCACTCAGCCCCTTAAAGAACTGTGTCCTCTACTGTGTCCTCTACTGAAACAATTGGCAGATTTAATTTTTTCCTTTAYGCCTCATACATGGAAGAGATAAAGGCACAATATGATATGTGGGTTTCATTTTGGAGAAAGTTTTCTTTGTGGAATTCTTGAAAGAAGAAGCTCTTGTTCTTTTGTAACACTTTATTATTCCTTTATAATAGTAGCACAGATGCTGTTTTTGGAAAGTACATTTTCTCACAAGCAAGAAATCAGTAGATTGGCAGGGATGACTGCTTCTTTTGTTGGTTGGGTTCAAGAAGCAAAGCATTTAATGTGGATTCTAGTTATATTTTTTGGAACACCTGCTTCTAAAAAATAACACAAAGGTGGATGAAAGTATGTCAGCTTACTTGTGAGTGCCATAAAATTTTCTTTGAGGCAAAGTAGAATATATCAATTCTTAGAGAGCTTTTTTCACTAACAGAACACAAAAATCTCAGCTTCACAAAATTATTTTCTAAGATAAAAATAAGAAAAAAAATACACATACTCTTCAAGTTTCAATGACATAATAAAGTTAGAAAGACTCATTATACAACATTTTTTAATACAGATTTTTTTTCTTTCAGATATGGAATGATATGAAGCATATACAATAAACAGCATGGTTGTTTCTTTCAAGAAAAGTGCTGTTACTCAAAACAGTGTGCCAAATTTCTTACCATTTACCAGAAACTAAAATGAATAAAAGCTACTCTAATTTCACCTCAATTCAAATATTAAGTGGTTAAGCAAGTAGTGTGATGAAATGAAAATTTACTGAAATGCTTTTGGCAGAAGATTATTTTATAATGATCTCAAACAAACAATTCCCTCACATTTCCTTTCCTTTTTGTGGGCTCAGATGAGTCTGTAAAGAAAAGGAGATGTGATRCAGTCTGAATGAGATTTGGAGAGCACAGGATAGAAGTTGCAATCTATGCAAATATGCATGAGTCAAGCTTTTCTTCTTATTGCAGTAAGTAATGCCAAAGAAATATGAGACCAACTCGATAGCTGGGAAATTCTACCACCCTTGCTGGTGGGTAACAAAGGTGGATACCCAAAAAGGAAATATGGAGATGCTCCTGTACTATAAACCAGGAAATGATAGAGGAGATTCAAACTATTAAATTGTGATGGAATGAAGAACATTTGTCCACAACCAAAATGTAAATATACCAAAACCCCTAGTGTTTGATTTCATWATCCAATGCTGAAAAATTTTGTTTTCACTGGGTTTTTTTCTCTTATCWTGGAAGAAATTAATATTTTTAACTTTCTAATAATCCTTATCATGACCAAAGTAATATTTTATTAAACTTTATGGATTCTCTCTCTGAGAAACTATGCAGCAAGCAAAGCATTTTGCATGCCAGAATATTACTTCTTTGCAAAAAAGTAACAAAGAAAAATGTTATATTCCACTTCAACCTTAAAATCATTCCAGGTTGTTATTGGACTTTAAAGGGTCTCTATTCCTCTCCTCTTTGAGAGACTTTTTGTAAATCTTGTAGAAAACTAAACASAAACTCACTAGCAAAACTCAAATGCTGTTTCATGTATTAGAGATGACTGAAACTGACTGAATTTTTTAAAAAATTCYTGACTTAAAGTTCTAAAGTAAACTTTAAAAGAATGCTGTATCCCTCCAGCTCAGTACAGTTTGAATCTCAGTCACCATTTTCCTTTGATAGTCTTTGTAAGTTGCAGGCACAGCCTGAAGCRAAGACAGCTAAAAGAAGGGATGTAAGGATGTATTTTTCATGCCAATAATCAAGGGAGAAATTTAAACTCAAGTGCTTGCCATACAAGGAATATAATAATAATTACAAATAAAAAAATTAAAAAACATGGTATTATAATAAATTATATATTATTCTTGTTTCTAAAGTTAAATAATATCATTTTTATATTCTGTACTGCATAGTGAAATAAATGATATTTAATTTTCTTACAAGTATAATGCAAATTTTTATCAATGTTGTATCATGATCCCACTTTGTAAAGCACTTCAGGGTTTTTTTTCCCTCTCATAGAAAATTGCAGAGGTTTTCTACTCAAAATCTGACCCAGTCCAGCCTTTTTTAATTCATAAGTTCTCAACAGTGAGAGTTAGTTGCCAGTCTCTAGGAAGGATGAGCAAGTATTTAAAGACAAACAACAATCCTGTGTTAAGATATTGTTACAATTGAACCTCTTGAAGTGCTAATAATATGGAAATGATAAAGATTTGAAGTCCCAAGGGCARCTTTTACTCAAATGTGTTATATGTACATAGCATTATATTTTCAWCTTAAAACTGTAATAGGAAGGAAAAGCTTTATGGCACTTTCTTCTCTTGTGGGCAAGAACACCTCTTAAAATGATAAAGACTAATATTTCAGATGGTGCACACAAATCACAGCACATAACATTTTAAAAGCCTAATTCACTAATGCTTTGTAGGACTTATCCAGSCAACTAAATGAAATACTGATGGTACTGACAGCTCTTCAGCATTTGTCAGAAACATTCATTTATCAGTGGGGTCTGTAGCCTTACAAAAGAGACATCTGAAGGGGTGCAAACTGGAAAATATTCCCACAAGCCTTAGAAATGTTTAGGGTTTGGCTTGAAGTTCAAGTGAGTTTCCTTCCTTCCTTCCTTCCTTCCTTCCTTCCTTCCTTCCTTCCTTCCTTTTTTTCAGATTTTTCTCTTACCTTCCTCCATTTTTAATACCAATTTCATCATGCTCCCACTCGTTGTGTTCCATTATAAATTATAATAACCACTCAGCTTTGAATTCCTGGCACTGGAGAACTCACAGCTGCAAACCTCTGCAAAATACTCAAAGATGTGGAAAACTGGAGCTTGATAAAGCCGATTTTAGGTTTAACAAAGACCTCAAAAAAATGGTCTCTAATTTGTAATGGGTACCATATATAGYAAATTTGGATGTAATGAGAAGCTGCGGACCAATGAAGGAAGCAAAAAATCTATAAATGTATGTTAATAACTATATAAATTTATATAAAGTAGATCCTAGAGCGAGGAATAAGAAACCATCAACATAAATATCATATTCCTCCTGGCAAMGGATTTACCTGCTGGCAATTAGCTGCTAACATTGGCATTCATCACCAGCACCACAGTGAAGCCACCCAGAGGAGCAGAGGAAGGGTGAACATAACTGAAAAAAATAGGGTAGGTTCATATAGCTGAGATGTAATATATAATTGTAATTTTTAAGCCACATGATTATTCTTTCTTTTCCTGTGAGAAACAGGTTTGAACTAATAGTATTGAGACTCTTAAGATATCAGTTGTATTAACAATAGATTCTTGTGATTATTTATACATAAGGTGCTCTTTCTCTGACTATAAACAAGATTTGAATATTACATGCAGAATTTTTTGTATAAAATTTAGGGGTAACTATCTGTAATATTTTTAAATGTCAGCTTGACAGAAAACAGATAAAAAGTAAGAAAAAACCACTGAAGAATGTAATTTAAGTGATTAATTCCTGTTTTAGGATGGGTTAACTTATGTTTGGCATCTGAAGTAAAATGATAAAATAGTGACTAGACTGAATTGTGATTACCAGCCTATGATATCTCCAGTTTTATTTTGTTGGTTTTGCAGAACGTTTGGATAACATGGACTTGAACAACAGAAATACTAAGGAATGGATGTATTGTCAGTAATTAATATGGTAGCATTTACGCAGAAAAAGAGAAATATATTCCTCTGTCCTCTCTGTGTAGAGATAAGATTACCTCATCCCCACACTTTGTCTCACATATCCCTCAGCTCTAACATTCATCCATATCTGTGRATGCAGGTCTGTGAACAAAGATCCTCTTCCTTGTGCAGACTTAGAAACCATAGGAGGATTCAGCCTTGCAATACTTTTAAAAAGGATCTTGTCCTTGAGGCAATYCTGAGGTATTCTGGGAAGATATGTGTCCTGATTTTACCTGAGATTAAGTTAATTTTCTTCCCAGTAGCTGCTAAAGTGCTGTGTTATTTATTTAGTATATACAGAGAGAATCATGCTGATGGCACACTGATGTTT
>QVAJ01000059.1:1826215-1852678 GCA_003546035.1 Mixornis gularis | reverse complement strand
TATGGATCCATTCCCCCTTGCCTTGTCACTAAATGCCCTTGTAGACATTCKCCATCTTTCTTGCAGGATCCATCAGTCCCATATTTTCTCTGCATTCATACAAGAAACGTGGAGGTATCTTCATCAGTCATGGTCAAGTCAAAATAAATGTCCAAACTCCAAATGTCAAGACAAAATTTGCCCTTTGTCCTAGTAGATAATTACTTAGAATGAATTTCTTCTGTCAAACAGGTCCTAATTGTTCAAAAATTAGAGAATTGTTAAAAAAATTAGAGAATGTTTATCCAYATGAGCACCAACACTGTCATTATTAGTTGTCAAATCTTTAATATAAAATATAGGCAGTAAATTATTTGTTTTGTGCTTTCAACTCTTTTTTCCCCATGAATTTTCCATTGTCAACTGTATTTTCTATCTCCCAAATAGAAAAATTGATATCATTTATTATTCTAACTCACTGAAGAAGTGACCAAGTCATCCAAAACTGATATTCTTTACAATAAACTTCAGTATTTATTGCAGAATTCCTATTCCCTTAGATTTTCATTTTGCAATTGCTCTCTAAACTTATTTCCTGAAGCTGAATTTTGATACAAAAAATTTATTCTTTTTTTTTCCTAAATATCTGTATATCCAAGCAATATAATCTAAGGTTATCACTGCAGAATTATAAAATTAACAAAACATGCTTTGTAATCTAATACAGTCCAATTAAACCTGTTAGAAAGAGATTCTTCCTTTCAATGTGATATTCTTTCCTACTGAGATACAAGTCACTGAAAAAAATATGGTTTTCAAATTATGGATTTTCAAAGAAGTGATAACTTAGCTTTCCATATTTATGTCCTCCTTGTGAATGCCATATAAATTATGATTCATCTTCTAGTGAAAAGAAAGCTTTTTTTGACCAGCTGTACTTGGGACCTGAAAGGCAGGATACTTTCTCTTTCAAGAAAAACACAGAGTCAGAATTTTTCTGGCAATTTGTGAATGAATAGTTGCAAATTTGCCAAATTCTCTTAGCAGATTTTACACAATTTTTTATTTTTTTCCATATATATATAAATATACRTATAATAGAAGTATGAATAATATATGTAYATGTACATAAATTTAAAAAAACCAAAAGGTCTTTCATTTTGAGGATTTTTTGTTAATTGCTCTTATTATTTTTTTGATGTTATTGTATTATTTCCCTTTTGTCTCCTTAGGAAAGGAACCAGGAGTTTCTTTCTTATTCATATGTCAAAATATCTCTTAGGTCTTATGTATTAATGTTCTAAAATCAAAAGAAATCTACATTGATGTGGAAGTGGTATTTTTTTTCTCAAATCAGCTAATATGAATCTATGTTAAAATTCTGTGTGGTTTACTGTAGAAACTGCCTTTATAGAAGTAGCAGACAGAATCAGAAATGTACAGAGCAATATATCTAGATTTGCAACAAAATAAAACCCAATATTTAAAAGGGCAAAGGCAAGGCCAAGAGAAAGGCAATCAAATCTCTTTCCTTATTTCAAAACACATATGTTACGCACTGTTCAGTGAGTCAAATGATTGTGGGTCTGTTGATGACTTACATTAATGAAAAATGGACAGTGTTTCTGAGCTCAGATACATGACATCAATGTAAGTAGCAATGCAGAGCCAGGATCTGATCAGCAGTGCTCTTACCATGGGTTCACATGGAACTAAGTCTCTAAAAATTATAAATGTTTCGTAAGTGCCATCACAAACTGGTATTTCTCTGGGAAACAACCTCTGTTTTGAATATGCTATACTTGTGAAAGAAGATAAAACTAAAATGTTCAACAGGAATAAAAAAAACAACAGTTGAGAGTTTGTCCTTTCTTCTTTTAGCATTCCCAAAATTATGAAGCTCACAACAGGAACCAGCATCTCTGCTGCAGTCAAATGTGAGGACAATACCATTCTTTGGGCTTCTMATGAATCTCTGTCATTCCCTAAGAACTGTGGGAAGATGCGAACCCACGATGCAAACCCACATTCTTCCACGTGATCAGTGAAATGATATTCCTGGAAACTCAAAAAATTTACTTGTACAGTCCTTTATAAAGATATCTGCACAGTAGGAGGCTAGAAAACAAGATGACAAGATATGCACAAAACATCCTACATAAATACTCCAAATTGCATCCCTCAAAGGTTTCTAAACTGCAGTAGGAAACCAGATTGATATTGTTATTATCTCCATGTTTAACTTTCTCCAATATTAAATCAAAGTCCAGCATCACAGATCCAGGCCTTATTGAAGAAGAATAAAATAGATAACCCTTTTCTAGATGGCTAAGAGGACTCACTTGAGTATCACATGCACCTTTGTACTGAGCACCCCAGCCCCTTTAATCTGCCTTGTTCTCTGCACACGCAGCTGTTGTCACTGGAAGATCAGGACTTCTGTCCTTTGACCTTGACCAGACTCTGGTCAAAAGCAGGCTACCAACAACCCTGCTGCTGTGTTTAATACATTTCTCTTTAGAACCTGAATGTCATGGATAGCAAATATCTGCTTCTCTGAGTAGGTGCAGAATTAATAGCTGTTTCAATATTTGTAAAACTTTTAAGTCAAGGAGCTTTCAAACTCTTGACACAAAGCCATTAGTTTAGAAATATGATKGCTATGATATTACATGAGAAAAAGAAATTCTTAGAGTAGAAATATTTTAAGGTTTTCTCGATTGACAAAAACTAAGATAAATATTAGATCTCCCTCGCATTTCTCTGTATGCTTTCTCCACTATCAGGATGGAGACTATCCCTGGAATCTAGAGCTTGAACACTGAGTGACTGAAAATCATATAACCACCAGCAGCAGCTTCTCTGCACTGTATGAGTCTTCTTTTTTTTTCCCCGAAAGTTCTACCTGTGATAACAGATGCCGTGACATGGAGCATTTTCTCCACTTTTCTCATTGAAGGCATGACTGACGTATTTTATAATCCTACTCCACAGAGTAGCAGATGGTGCCTACCCTTTCTCATCCTGTACAAGAYTTTGTATTTCTTCTCTGTCAGTCATTAAGCTAGGATTTTAATTCTTTTTATTTTTTTCCTTGCTGGCTGTACAACCATGGTATTTCAGACAGCGATAGTTACTTCTCCTGCCAATCTCAAGTCTCTTGAGGTCGAGACATAGCAAAAGTCTGAATGAAGACTTGATGAAACTTTTATGCTAAATGAAGCGAGCCCTGAATGATCACTGAGTAATGCTGTTCTTTAGAAGGACTGACTCTCAAAGTGTGTGAAATTTAAAGATGAAGTTCTGCCATAGCATTTCAGTGCAAAGATTAATCATGCTCCTTGCCACTAAGAGCAAAGGTATCAATTAGTAGAAGGCCCGCTAACACTGCAGAGAAACCTCAGAAAATGTGTGCATGGTCATCCACCTTTTCTGCTCCACCTCTACTTGAAATGACAGTCACATAGCACATGAAAGCACTAAAATCCTCAAACTAGTACACCATACTACTCAATAGAACAAGTTCTTTTGGGTTCAAAATGGTGTGCAAACAGTTCCGCTCAGTGTAATGTTTCTTCCCTGCTCTGTGTGCATGAAAAATGTGATCCAACATCTGTATCTTCCTGTGTGAGTCTGTCTTCTATTTTTCAGGGGTATACTCTCACTGGCTCATTCACTCATGATGAATGTCATGAAATTTTCAGGGACCTTTATCAAGAAATTACACTTACCACATGAGAACTGAGGCAAAAATGGATATCTCAAAAAGTGTAAGTAGCCAGGAATAGAGAAGTCTAATCATTTGTGTTTTAACATGCCCATCCAGTCTGAATGAGACAAAGCCAAGGAACCTGCACAGAATCTGTAATTTTCTGGACATTGCTGAAAGATTCCTGGGCTGATTACTGGGCCACAGATCTAACTTATTGCATTTGGCTTTAGCAACTCTAGTTTCTACTCTTCCATTCTGCTGTATTTTTTATAGTTGTTTTTAGAAAACAGGTGCTCTAAAATCTCTAAATTTAGAAGTAAAAGCATTATCCTCAAACACACATCAATTTCTTGATGAAGACTAAGACCTGCTTGACATTTTGATCCATATCATTCTTACATTCTTACAGGCCAGTAACAACCTCACACCATGCACATTGTACTTGAAAATAATATTTCATCACCACAATGAACACTACATTGGCCACTAGTAAAAAAGTCAGTGTCATGCTTATCTTATAATTTTGTACTATCTCACTATKGAAGAGTGCACAATGAAGAATATGCATATACTTGCAGGATATACTGCTGCCACAAAGAATTAAAGTTATTTAGTTTCTGTTAGCTATAATATTGGGAAATTACATTAAAAATTACATTAAATAAAATTAATGTGATACAGTTAGCATGTAGTCAGAGTCTTATAAACTACATGCAAATGTATCAACCTCTGAGGGTCCAGCCTTTGCAGAGAAGTGGCTAAAATCAATTAGCGAGATGGCATGATCGAGTGTGTCTTCAAAAATCAAAAATGTTTTAATAAAGAAAGAAAATATACAAAAACAGAGCAAAGCTGAACACAGCATAGAGACAAGTTTCCTGCTTGCTACAACACCTCAAAAAGCCTGGAGTTTCTTTGTTCTCTCTCTTTAGTACTCAACAGTTTAGGTGGGCTTTTTGGCTCTTGGCCCAATGAGATTAGCAGCAGGCTTTGAGTTACACTCTCAGAGCCCAACCCACTCTCCTGTGCTGGCATTGAGCCAATTACAATGAGAAAAAACCAGAACTTTCTAGTTAAACTTCCTAAAATATCTAAAGGTAAACTGAAACTCTTTCCCCATTTGGAAACATCTGCTGGGGGTGTGGGCGATGCTTTACTACATTAACGCATTAAAATATTAAATATAGAACTTTGAAAGAAGGATTGTGAGGAAGAGAAAAAAATGCCAGCACCATTAAATATGTTTCCTCATTGCTCCTTTTTCTTTTTTCTTTTTGGTAAACTAATAGGATAACAAAGAACATAAAAATATACAAGCAATGGATGTTACATCATTGCTGTTTCAAGAGAATATCTTCAATTTTCCCAGATTTTACGTTGGCTATAAGAAATTAATGTTATGAAACTGAACTTGTGCTTGAGGGCTGAGGGCTGATCAGGAAATTGCAAATGAGACAACTGGTAGGGAGCGGTACGCCTCTAATCTTTGAGGGATATAACTGGAAGGCATTCAAAGATCTGTGCATTGAAGATAGCTGTTAAGGTAGAAGGAAATGGGACTGGATGAAGTGTTCCCATCCAAACCTTTTCTGATTAATAACTGTGGTTTTGGTAGGGTGATTTTCTGTGGAAAGTTTACTTTTCTTGAAATAGATTTCTCAGCAGAAACCTAGSATCTAGCTTGAAGAAAAGCTGGCTTTGTAAAGTTCTCCCCTTCTCTTCTGCCAAAAATTAAGAGTTCTCACAACAAAAAGGAAAAAAGGCATTTACAGCAGCATTAAATAAATTAGCCTTTTCACAAACACCCGCTAACGTGTAAACACATAATGTTGTTGAAAATATATTATCTATCCAAATCATACTAAGTGCAAAAAGGAAGAAGTAAACAAGCAAGAGAAATTCAAAAGCACAGTGTTTGCAGGTGGTTTTGAAAGAAAAAAATGTAATAAAGGATTTTTTTTTTCTCACATTGAGCAAACAGAAATGTAGGACTAAGTAAAGAACAGACTTGCTGAGTGAAGTGCTCTATCCTGCCTTCAAAACACATTAATATCCAGCAGATCATAAGAACTGCATAACCTGCTTCAATTTTGTGACAGCACTTAGCTGATATCAGTGTAGGTTCATATTTCCGAGGCAGTGGAACTCTCACTGGGCTGTTTGCCTTAGGCAAAAAATTGGTGGAGAAGGGGGAAGGAGGTGAAAAAGGTTATAAGACAATTTTTTTTTTTAATTTGGCTAATTTTTTTGTTGTTTTTTTCTGGCCACTTACAGTTTGTGCTGTTTTTATAACTGAGCAATGAAGCACAAGCTGTATGGCAGCTATTCTTGAGGGAGTCAGGCTGAAAGAAGTTGCCCAAATTGAACACTTCAGTGCATCCGCACTGTATGTTGCCTCAGAACAGGGAATCAGGAGGAGTATTACACAGGAGACTAGAAGTAGAAAAACTGAGACCTGAGCAGTAAATGTCACCAGAATTCATTTTGTGTGTTTGGATTAACCAGCATGAAAACACCACTGCTCCGCTGTCAGGAAAAACGATGTTCTGCAAGTATTCATGGCAAGACTTGGTCACATGGCAAGAGTTTCTCCCGTTACATTCTTGCACTGGAGATTTGCTCTTTCTCACCTTCAGTTTGACATTTTACAGGGATTAGGAACATAAGTCAGAAAGAAAATTTTATAAGGCATTGTTTTCTCCCTGTGCCTGACTGCTGCTAATCTTAAGTCAACAAATGTCAGATTTCAATTTTACTGAATTACTGCACCACAGACAGCAAAAATCAATCTTCCTAGCTTTTATTTTTATAATTCTTTTATATGCAATGAAAGGAGGAAAAAAATCCTTTTGCAATACCTGCCTGATACCTGCTTACAATCATAATTTTGGACAGCTGAAGCAATCAGAATTGTCAAAATATCGTGGTTACACAAAGGTTTGGTTTTCATGGCAATTTTATTATTTTTTATGAAGGAATATGACCCATTTTGACTTCAGGAATTTTCTCTCTAGAGAAAAGACAAGATTTCTCTGGAAATTAACCATATATCAATGAAAGAAATAAAAGTCCTAGAAAATATTTTATTGTGGTGGAACTTTTTTATGGCCACTAATGTGAACATAAATAAAAACCAACTATTTCGAAGATACATTAATAATTTAGAAATTATTCTAATAAGAAAAGTGTAAGAAAACCTCAATCTTTTGCAAATTAAGATTTTGTGTTAGAATTTAATGCTAAGTACTTTTTACCTTCTATGCTTCGTAGATACAATCCTGTATAATGAAATGTTTACTGAATCAAGATAAGCATTATTTAAGTACATCATTATTCAACACAATCTGAGCAAAATGTTAAGAAACTTTCACACTTAACATCACTTTGTGCTTACAATATTACTGTCCTAATGAATGTGGATTATGTCGTTACTGATTGTTGGTAAAATGGTTGTTTTGAGAATTTTTCCTGCAAACCTTTCTGGAGCTAAAGCTGTCTGAAATCTTTGATGGACTTCAAGATCTCTGAACCACACTGATTTTTTTAATTTTTTTTTTCTTTTTCTTTTTAATTTTAATTTTTTTTCTTTTTCTTTTTCTTTTTTTTAGTTTTTTAATTTTTTTCCCCACACCCAACAGTATAATTGCAATATTAGTATTGGAGAAACAGTTGAAATGTCACAATCAATCACCAGAAAGTATTTTTAAAGTCTTTAAAAACGCATGTGTCTTTTCAACTGAGGTTGCAAAGAGATGAGCATTGAATATCTCTCAAAGCAAAACGAAATTAAAAAGGAATTATTTTTGGAAGCACAGAGTAAACTTGAAGCACAGACAAAGTTGGTGGCTGCTTCAGACAGCAGATGAGAAAACAACCATAGCCATGGTACAAACATCATCTGAATTGGCAGCAAACCTTAGACATAAACAGGTCTGCTGCTGCCACTGCTGAGGCTCAGGTAGGGTTTAGGCTGTGATCCAGGGCACCTACTTCCAGCCCCCCTCAAACCAGCAGATTCAGCTGAGACATCATCTTTATCCCCTACTCTCTTTTGCAGGGCAGCAGAAGCACCAAAACCATCATTCTCCAATTTTGTCCTCATTTTCTAGAGAGCTCTGTCATTTCTCTCCCCTTCCTATATCAAGAAAAACCCAGGTCCAGACTAGCTTCCACTTCTCACTCTCAGGCTTGAAAAATTACATTCTCACAATACACTGTGAAGAAGCCTTGAGTCAAGGGGTCAAGGTGTTTATACTGGAGCCACTTCAGACTGATTCTGAAACTGTGCTTTTTCTGGGTAAGCACATCAGAACTTTTCACTTAAACATATAGCAGAATCTATCAACCAAACCAAACCAAAACAAAAACAAAACCAAAAAACCCCAAAAAAACCCAACCCCCCCCCCCAAAAAAAAAACAAAAACAAAAAAAAAAACCAAAAAAACCCACCAACCCACCAGCACAATATTTATCAATTAGCTAGGCATGAAGTAAGGTTAAGGAGGTTAGCCAGAATTTGTAGACTATAAAATTTCAGTGGATTTTTAGGTTCACACTTGGTTAGCCAACATGACTTGCGGATTAAGCCAGAACCTTGTACAACAATTCCATGGCTTAGTCCAAATGTTTAGAAGACCATGTAATAGTTTCACACAGCAGATCAATATCTGTTTCGCTTTTGAAACAAACTCCACTAGTTCTCACTGAATAAGACTTGGAACTCCTTTTCACCTCGTGATCTAAAGCCCATGGAAGCCTGAATAAATACTCCCATTGAATGTTAGGACCTCTGGATTGGATCTTAAATGATGAAAGATGATGAAGGTGATCATAGAGCAATAATCAGAGTTTCTCTGAAGAAGAATTCACATTCACATTCAAATACTTTTTTCCAGGTCAGGATGATGGACTACACAAAAACACCACATCTCCGTTTGACTGAAAGCATTTGCCTCTGTTTGACTGAAAGCATTTGTAGTGAAAGGTTTTCCATTATAAAAAAATATGGAGGGAACACTCAAAATCTGAGAGAAGCATGAGGCTATGAAGCCATTTTGTCTTATATTGCATAATGTTAAAATAATTCTAAGAAATTCTTTACCATAAAATAAAACATTTTGTTCTGGAATGTTGTGATAGTTTCATTTTGACTTTTTCAGAATATCCTTTCCTAATGTCTTGAAAGTTAGGGAACTGACATGTTTCTAAAAGTATTTGCCTTTCTAAACAGACAAAGAGTAGTGAGCTTTTATACCTCACACTATGTAAGACAGACACAGCAGTTCTGCTAACAGTCCTATTTTTTTATTGTTTTTACTTTTTTACCTAAATAATTACTGTGRAAATTAAAGAATTACCAGCTTAAGTGATACACTTTATGCCATCATAAACTCCTTTATTGCTTAATAATATATTTATCTGCAAGTTCTCCCTTACACTAGATATGAACCAGCTTTCAATGGCAAACATACTGAAGCAATAGATAGAGGACATAATCTCTTTTTCTGTTGCTTGTAGCATGTGCTTACATAGACTCATAGACCCATTAAGGTTGGAAAAGACCTCCGAGTTCATCAAAATGCAAACTCTGAGACCCTGAATCTCCTTGATGAACAAAAACTGTATTACTGCTAAAGCAGTGAAGTGCACCAATCCTAAAGCATTTTTTACCTGTCTAAAGAGTAGCTCGCTGATGCTGAAATAACACTAACTTTTTTTTACAGCTACTCCCCATTAATGAATGGAAGCATATCAAACACCAGTGCAACAATGTAAGGATGCTGGACTTGAATCCACAGCTGGTCATTACTGGTCTTTTGACCTGCATATATTTTTTATAAAATTACAATAATATTTTGCTGTTTAGATTTTTCCTGCAAGGGTAGGTGTATGTGTGTGTGAAGGAATTCATAAAATTGCTTTGTTTTGTTTTGAAATGAGTGAGGAAAGAATACTGAAATTCTATTGGATGAGGGAGGGMCAATTTGTAGAGGCTAATATTGAAGTGATAAAAATGTATCGAGTTCAATCATCAAAGCAAGTTTATTGTAGCAATATGGCTGTTATCATGCTATTTCAAACAATTAGACAGCAAAATGCATTTACTYGTCAAAATGATTTAGTCTTCTGTATGAGATGCTGACCTAGAAAGCAGAGGAAAACTGATTAAAATATTCAATTTACCMTTATTTTTCTCTCCGGTAAGTTTTTTGCTTTCATTCTTTATTTTCTCAATAGTATTAAAAGTTAAACCACTGTAAGAACCTTTTTTTTTTTTTTTAAGGTTCTGTGTCTGCATGTGTATATGTGTCATCCTTAGTCTTGCATAATTTAACGAACATGTAAAACCTCAGTAGCCATGAAGGTGAAATGCAGCAATACAGGATCTCAGGAAGGGAAGAGGCTGGATCACTGCCAGCCATCCATGTAAAGTGCAGCACACAGGACACATTGAGAACGAAGGCAGTCAAGTGCCCATCTGCTTGCTTCAGAAGTATTTTTTTGCAGAGTGGAAGAAAACACTTCAGTTAAGCTCAGCAATGAAGTGATTAGGTTAGTTGTGAAGCCAATAGAAATGAACAGCCTGTTGATTAACAGTCAACTCACACAAAAGAGTAAACCCACATTGTCACAACAAAGATAACTCCTTCTGTGTTTAAGGAGTGATTTGAAGTGAAGAATAGTATTGTTTCTCGAAGGTTCCTGAACTAGGGTAACAAATGCACAGCAAAATAAAACCACCAAAGACAAAATAAAGCAAGACAAAAAGAATTTGTCCTCTCATCCCTTAAATAATAAAGTCCTCCACGGCTGTTCTATGGGAGGGTTGGCAGATAGCATTAGTACAAGGCAAACATAACTTCGACTGAGATAATTAATAATGAAGATTTTGCGTCTGGTGTAACACAACAAAAGAAGAAAAAAAAAAACTGTTCTCACTCTTTCCTTTTAAAGCCACAGGAGATAATCAGAGCGACTGCGATAACACTGGGCACTTTTCAGAACTAGAGATGGTGTTGGAGCTGGCCCCATGAAATGTAATGGATTTCTATCATTTAGCCTTTAGGCAGGAGACAAAAGCCTTAAATGACCACACATCTCAAAATCAGATATTTTCATTCCACCTCAGTGGCCTGGTGTACGTGTGTCTGTGTGAGCTGGCCCTTCATATTCTATGAGGGAGGGCGACCCCAACCCCTCTTTCAAAGATCTCAGTCAGATGTGCTCAGAGTTCCACCTGAATGTCTGACACAAGCACCCCTGAAAGACACTTTGCTGGATGCCTAAATTGCTAAAAATTAAGTAAGTCACATTTCATTAAACTGTACACTGTGAAACATCTGATACACTTTGATCTGTGTTAGCACCAACTATTGCACACATCAGATAGAAGAAGGATCTTGCTGAAACATATTGACAAAAAAACCCCATTATACAAAGGCAAACCATTTTAATGGGTGGTGAATTAAAAAATAAATCAATAATAACAGCTTCCTATTAAACACATAATGCTGAATATATTGATGTTGGGGTGGTTACTATTTTCCACCTATTGATCAGGTATTCTACTGTATCTTTTTATAGTAGGTTTTTGGTTTTTTTTTTCTGTGAACTACATGCAAAATAAACTATAGAAATGAAAAATTTCCTGCAATACTAACATTATTCTGGCTGTTGAAAAATCAAGAACAACTGCCTTCTAACATACTGGGCTGACCACTGTTCAACTGGCAATTTTCAGCAGCAATTCCTGTTTTACTGCAAAGTTAACACTATGTTTCTTTATTCTCTCAAATAAACAGTGTTGTCAGCTTACAATATTAAAGATAAATCTCTTACACCAACTCCTTACACTACCCACAGCCTCCCTACTAAAAAACCCTCCAGCAATCAGTACTCAGGACTGCGTAAGAGATAGAAAAATGACTAAAGACAGGGATATGGGACTTTAACTTACTCATATCTTCTCTGTAAGACAAAAAAGGGGACACTTTAAGTATTACAAGTAAACCCTAAATTTCCCTGACCCCCACGTGTTTGAAAGGATTTGAGCAGAATTTAGTCACCTTAATGTTCTGAACAGAATCGCTCTTAGCCTGAAAGTGTGAATTAGAGACTGCAGCCACACACTGAACAGAAACCAAAGAAACCACCTCAAATTTTTTGAAAACTGTCTGCTTTTTAGAGAGTCTACGTAGATACCTATTAATAAAGCAACATCTTGGGCGGGGGATTTCAAGGGAGTCCCATTAAGTTCTAAGATTTGAGTTTTAAAATGGGTTCCCCATCTCAACAYTTCCCATCACCTATTATGTGTCTAAACAGATAATAAGCAAGAATTGGCTTCTGGCAGCTCCTTACTCATTTTGCTGACTCAAGTGGATCTTGTTCAAAAGTGCTAATCTTTCCCCAGGCACTGTCCAGAAAGCCTAAAATCTCTATACCTTTTTTATAACCTTAAAATTTTGTAGGAACTTGCTTTCCCTGAAAAAATGTTTCTTTACTATTCATATGCTGATACAATGCTGAAGTGTAATGAGCTATTGATATGTCTGTCTTCAGCTTCTCATTTTGACACAAACAGTCTACCAGACCTTGGGAAGACAAAACATCTTTTAATCCTATCATCCATACTTCTAAATATTTTAAGTAGGATGAGAGATTGTTTATATGTTTATTTGATTTAATGTGCTCATACAAAATGGAGTACAGTAGTGTCACCCTGAGTTAGAATGAGAGCTTTCTGACACAAAAATTAACATTTTTCTGTCCATTCTAATACACATCAGAGTCTTTCCAGCATGTCTATAAAGTCAGATATAAACAGGCATCTACTATGCATTTATGGAAACCAAAGGTTTGCTTCTCAGTAACTGGAAGCTTAAAATTGTTTAAAAATGGGCTTTTCTATCCTGCACATGGCATATGCACACACCACACATGGAAATACGCATGCAGATACTGGAGCATGAAAAGTTTAATCAGATTAAACAAGCCAAAAAAGGATTAATTTAGTTCCTATGGGCAGTGAATTAACTGGGAATTTTTAATGCAATTTTGGATTTTATGGAAGTCTTTCTTAATAAAGGTTATGAAGCATATTGCATCCCTGTATACACAACTCCTAACTGCTGCCAGCCATCATAGACTCATTTGTAATTCAAATGAACAACAAAATAACAAATGAGAAAAAAAAGGAAAAAAAAAAAAAAGGTGACACTAGCCAGCACTGACAGAAGACAGTTATATAAATTTTCAAGCTTTACTACAGTATGGATTTGCAGACATTCTTTAAGGATTTTTTAGGAACCCACTCTCATTTTTGATTTTTTTTTTCTTGCTTTGACAACTTCTGCAGACTGACAACAGAAATATTATATCTAATATAGCACAAAAGTACTCTGAAGCTTACCGTGTCCAAATAATATGTCTTCATATTCACATACTCTATCATTGTCTACCCATCACTAAACTAGAAATTGAAGTGGTCTTTGACTCACGAATTGCTCTTTGTTCAATTATTACCTTAAACAATGAGGAAAACTGAACCTGACAAAAAAGCAAGTAAAATTCACATAATGCACTTTTTTATTAAAAAGATTTTTTAGCCAGTATTTGATGTTAGGAGAATGGGAAAATATAACCTTATTTATAACTCTCTGCTTCTCTATAACCRATCATAAACAGATTCTTTGATATATTACAATTATTTTTACATGCTCTGATTCTCAGCTTTTGATAATTTTCCTACTAAGCTTTTGCATTAATTTCCCATTTCAACATTTTATTTCTGTCTTGGGCCATAAAAACATAATTGTTATCACTGAAGTTGTAGCTCTTCTATTCCCAAGAAGGTAATTCATTTTACAAAGCACGTACCTTGTACAGCTTATTGGCCTTCATTTTCCATCATCAAATGTTAACACTACTTGAAGGAAACTTTAAGTCAGGAAAATACCAATGAATAATGAAGATAGTTTCTATAATATGGATTTGCTGCCCAGCATAACAAAATGGAGCTTTTATTGGAACCCATTTCCCAGAGTTGAGCAATTTGATCTACAAGCTATTAAAAAAGTAGATTATGTTTTCCATGGCACTATAGGTATTGGAGAGTTAATTTCTACTCCAAACAATAAGAGGAGATGAAGTAGACAGTAGCTAATATGAATTGCTCCCCAGCCAGCAAGTAGCCCAATTTCCTATACATCCTCAATATTTCTACACTCTGATGCATTACAAAAAGCAGCAAAGTAAGAAAACAGTTTATAAACAATAGTCCTTTGAAAGTGTATCTAGGTTCAAAATAAGTTGCTGGAAACATGTAATGTAAGATACACTCCATTTGACTTTAGGGGGAAAGATGGGTAAGATCCATTCTTCGGATCTTCTTATCAAGAGATTTAAATATTTTACATTAAAAACATTAAATCATTTTACTTTTGCAGTTGGTGTAAATCTTTGTAACACTTTGGCTCCAAAGGTCCTAGAAGCATTGAGGTCTGAGGAGATGCAGGTGTTCGTGAAAGCAACACGTGAGATTTACTGATACAGAGAAAGAATTGGAGCTTTTCTCAAAACATTTCATAATCTCAAACATGGGTAAAGGATTTCATCTTCATGACGCACAATGATCACCATATGTTTTAAAAATAGTCATCATGAATCATATCAAGAAGAAGGAAGTATGTACAGAAACAGGAGAGCATGGCTGTAGAGGGAAAAAAAGGCACAGAAAAGGAAAAAATGGCAATTGATAACTGAGTCTAACCACAGTGTACAAATTTTCAAATTATTTTAAATCTTCTGACAAATAGCATCGAGGGAAACCTGTAAAATGGATGATCTGAGTTTTAAGGTGGACTTGATTGACTAGTACAGGATTTAAAAATGACTTGCACCTCAGGATGAATTTGGATAAATTAAAACTTAGTTAATGCTCTGTGAATATCAGCGACAGATGATGTATTTTTCTATTTGTTAGAAAGGAAATAATCAATGCCTTAGCAAATGCAACTTTCAAGGCTCATGCTTCAGTCAGATAGAAATTAAATGTGGGAAATATCAAAAATGTGAAATAGCCAATGTCTCAAAAACTTTAAAAAAACAACAAAAAACAGTGCAACAAAGATGAAACCTGAGAGTGTTCTGCCCATCTAGTGCAGTTTCTGCAGCAGTTACAGGCAGTAACAGTTTCAGCAAAAGATGCAGGACTATGTATTAGTTATTTACAGAATATTTTTTCCCTGAGTAATATTTCTTCCTATTTTTCCAATGCTACAGGTTAGTTTATGACCATGGGAAGTTTTCTTTAAACTCTGGACTCCGCCTCTTTCTTAAATACTGTATGTGCTAATGTTTGTATAGATAGATAGGAAAGGAGATAGAGGAATCCAGCTAAATAATTTTAAAATAATTTTAAAAGTCACATTCCGGTTTGTTCCACATCCCCCAGTTCATGATTCCCCAGTATATTTCCATAACAACATTCACCATAATTTTAAGAACTAATCCATTTATTTTTATCCATTGATATCAACAACCACTACTACAAATTTTCCACCATAAAATTGACATTTGTATCTAGATACAAGAGGCATTTACTTGTCCAACATAGTTTTATTACCCAAAATAAAAAGCCTGTACAAAAATCTTGCCTTGTTTCAAAGGCTCACAAGTCAAGTGAAATCCCCTAGGTCTATTGAAACAGTAGCACAAATTGAATAATTCTTATTTTCCCTGATGTACATTTTTCTATCTTTAAAGTTCTTTTCATATTTTTGGCCTATTTTTTTTCTTCTCTTTTTTTTTTTCCTATGTTTTTCACTGGGGAATAAAATCATCCTCTAAACTTCTATATCAGTTATTTTCTGGATGCCATCTACTATTAAACCATTAGTTATCCTTTGAGAGTATAAGTAGTTTTCTGACTTTTCCTGCCAACCTTGCTACACTCAATTTACAAATCCTTACTATAACAGCTATCCTTTCCTTTTAAAAGTTCATAGCCTTGCATGATGGGCTTATTTGGGGAGGTTTTTGTTTCTTATAAAAAAGTATGATGAGAAAATATAAAATATAAATCCTTCATAAAGCTAGATTAATGCCCACAGTGAAGCTCAGGAAGACTAAACACACTGCAAACACTGTTCCCATTACACAAGCAGTCAGGAATAAAAACTTGAACCATTATAATCCCAACTCAATTAAACACAGCAGATAAGTAAACACTTATTTTCCCCCTTAAGAACATATACAAAAGCTTTCCCAGCAGTGTTTTTTGCATCCTATCCAAGTCATCCTGATGTTGCACTTAGAATCAGATAGATCCAAACTCCCCTGCTAGCTGAATTCATGTTCCTAGGAAGAAAGCAGATAAAAATCATTTAACACTAGGTCTTGGGGTCAAGTCAAGAGGCATGACCCTCCAACACTGAAAATGGATGCCTTTCACACAAATATATCACAGGGTGGTGGTAACCATTCAGTCACTTTTGTGCTGGTAAATGTGAGAAGAGATAAGAGATTTAAAGCAAAAAATATTGCCAGGTGAGAAACACTGATTTAGTTATTCAGTTATTCAAATCACACTGCTGGGCTGGTTCTCTGTACATAATGTGTGCTGTTCACACAGACTTTGCTTCAAGAACTTAAGGAATTAAGAAAGCTACCTTAATAATCTGTGTTTTCTTTAATTACATATTTTCCAGAAGCGCTTTTAACAGCCTCTCCAAAATTTAACTCTATCTTTCCAGTATTAGTAAGTGAGGCAGTTCTCATGCACTTGCATACTCGAGTATAGTTAAATACATTTTACAAGAGGATTATTTCTGCAGTTAATTTTTGCTAAATCTTGTTTTTAACCACCAATCTGTCCATGAAGGAATGAGTTGTTGTTCAGATCAGCACTCTGAAATCATCAGATAAGCAGGGCATGCTTGAGTACTATAATTAATCATTGGCTTCTTTTAAGCAAGAAARTGTTAACTTCTGTGCTACTCTGACACTAGATAAGTTAAAAAATATAGTAATTTGGCCCTGAGCAAGATATTAAATTTCTTTTTTTTTTTTCTTTTTTCTACACAATTTAGGGTGGCAACCATTTCAGAACTAAAAATAATGCATGAAACTTAATAATTTTAATTTTCTGAAATGAAAATGATAGGGACAGTCACAAAAAGAAGCATAAGACAGAAGACTGAAGAATACAAAATACTGAAGAAAGCAGTTCTCAGCTGTAAGATTGCTATTAACAATTTCACAAACATTAGAATAAAGGGAAAAATAAAACCGCTTTTTTCCTAATGTTGCATTTCAGCTCACTAAACAAATTACTGTAATTGAATATTAGTAGGCCACCTCAAATTGTTATTGTACCACCTAGAACTRCCAATGAAAATTAGCTAGTGACCTTAGCCTACATTTTTAAAGAGGTTATAATTAAAGTATAACAAGAATAATCTGTCGAAAACCCAGTACTTTTATAAACAAGATGCTGGGAATTRCAGATATCACAGTCTGTAAGACAGAACCAGAAGAACCCATCATGTTCTTTACACTTACTTCATGGGGATGACACTGGATCCCACAATGCACCAAACGCTGTCTCACTGATGTTTCTCCCTGGGAAAATAAATTGCTGGAGAGAACAGCAGGGGAGGCAAGAGGGCACTGGATGATGGAGGGAGCTCTAAAAAAATAAAAAGGAGAATGCAACACTCTGAGATGTCCCACTGATCATGAAGGAAAGATCAGACAGGATGCTCCCTTTGGCTTTGCTGGCAGTCTCACTTTTTCTTCAAATCTCAGCATCCTTCCCTCCTCCTATAAGACCTTCAACTGTGACAAAACTTTCTCTCTCCATCCTTTTCTTCCAAGTTCATTACTTCAAAATAAATTCCAATGCTTCAATCACCTCTGGAGATATGAGCTGTTCCTTCAATATCCTGAACAGACAAAACCACACATTCCTACTCTCAATAAAACACAGCGGAAATTGCTTGGGAAATGGCTTTTTATTGTGGTTTTGCACTCTGAAATTAGACTTTCTAATATATTTTGAAAGAGATACTTATGGCAATGAATTTTATCCTGGACTTTCATGCTGGAAGGTCCATATTGAGAATATATAAATACATACCACTTTCTGATATATGCATACAACCTCCATTTATTGTAATTCCACAGTAAAAATCCAGCATCTTTAACTCCCAAGCTGAGTGAGGGAGCAAGCTGTCCAGTATCAGACATAAAGCAGAGACACATTTATGGAGACTGCTACCCAAGTAATACCCTTTCCTACCTCTTTCTTCTAATCCCATATTTGCTYCTAGACTTTTCAGTATTTTCCCTCTGCCCTGACTAAAGACTTCCACAATCCTGCTAGCAGCAGCAAAGAAGTTCTGTCTTCTATAATCAGCAATTTCTTTGCTGCTTCATCCCTTACATTGAACAAGTTAGGGTCCTCTTTATCACTGTGTGCAATCTGAAAAATGATGTGTAGAGGCCTGAAACAGTCTATCATTCCCTGTTGAGCTGGAACTTGGTTCCACCTTCACGCATGCAGTTAAGCAGCAGATGTGATTTGTCACTGTGGTCAAAACCATTGGTACAGCAACAGTAAATGCAATGTGTTTGCTATGTTAACAACTCAGATGGGGTGAGAATGCTTATGTGATGATCAGTCAGAGCATGAACTCTAGCCACCACACCACTTTGATAGCCACGTCACAGATGGATCCTTCAGCTCTTTTGAATCCAGTAGGCTCCTTGAAGATTGCCAAATTCATATAGACTGCTGTAATCACACGGATGGATGGTTTGTAAATTTGGCAACTGTGCATCCTTCTTGTGATCTAGAGAGTTTAGTTTGTTTGGGATACAGGGGTTTGATGTAATAAAAAAAGAGGGTCTCATTTTGTGATGTCTTGTCAGCTGTATATCAGACAGTCAAGAACTTCAAGCCAGTGTGAATACCTCAGATTACTCAAKGATCTTTCATGGTATCACAGAGGCCAGAGATTTCTGCGTCCCCCTCCTTACTGTAATTCTCATGACACGCTATGAGTACATGTGACTCATCTGTACTCAGCCAGGGAATGTAGACTAGATGTCTAATCTTGTTGCCCTGAGTTTTCTGCTTTCTGTCTCTGTGCAGAAGTTTTCCCACACAGCTTCATGTAAACAATGTTTATTCTTGGAATGTTTGCATTCTTCTCCTCTGAGAGAAGAAATGATTGATGGTGATGTCCACCATCCAGGTTGAGAAGTGGTGACCTCTGTAGCCAATCTCTGGACCTCTGTATAAATGTATAAAGGAGTTAGATTGTAAATAAAGTAGAGAGAGCTTGTTCCTCACTGCCATGCTTCTGTACCTGCTTTCTTCCTGTCCCTGAAGTGGGACATGCCCAGCCTCAGCTAGTAACATAATCTAACTATTTAAGTGCCTCTATTGAACCACTTTATTTGGAAATGGGACTTAAACATCAAAGCCAAACAACTGGGGAAAAGTTGTACATAGGTAACTTTAAAAAGTRAACCTTCTCAGGTGTCCACCAAAGTCTACCGAGAGATAAGGCAATTTTTAAGGAGCGTATCCTCTCCTTTGTATAATCTCCTCCTTTCTACTGACATACAGTTATGTGTTCAGAAACTAGACTGATTTCTTTTCTTCTTTATATAGGATGATTACACCAGATGATTACACAGGAAACAACACTAAGAGCTCCAGAACAGCATTCTAAGCAGAAAATATTCCTTCTTAAAGCATATTCATGTTTGCATAGACAAGGAATCTTAACATCAAGCATATTTTACCTACATACATGTGAGAAACCTTTCTACAAAGAGAGAAACAGAGACAGGAGTGCAAACCTCTGAAGTACACAGCATTCCATATATTCCTGAAGCTAGGTAAGAGCTCTTGAATATTTAAAGAGTTAATTAGATCTTCTAGGGGTTTTTTTCTGTTTGTTTTGTGCAATACCATACAAAATCCAGCAGTGATTCCACGTTCAGATTTAGCAAGCGACATCTTGTGCAGATTAAAAAGCAGTCTAAAAATTTCAGAAGTACGCATATGACTTTGAAGACAAGTTGCATTAATGGTCAGAATAGAGATGATGCTGCTGCTCTGTTAGTATTTGTATCAGCTTATAAACTGATAAAAAAATCATTCCCTATTTTGTCTTAAAATTCACCTGTTCTTCTTCATGACAAGGTTGAAAACTAGTAGCAAGTTTTGATTCTAAGAAAAACATAAACTTGATGTTGACAAAATCTCATTGGAGTGTTTGTTTGGACTCTCTTCTTTGTAAACAGAGGCTTTGCTTTGCAGAGCAGTGTCTGAAGATTTTTGCTATGACTTGTAAACACTCAGTTAATATGCTCGTAATTTATTTATAACATTTCTGTGCTTCAAATGCAAACTTCAAAATCTCTCTCTGAGAATCAGAGTATAAAACAGAACTGGTTACAGCTGCAGAAAAAGGTAAGCATCTTTAAAATAYGATTGCACCAACTTGGAGTCATATGTTATATCTAAATTTGAGTCTGTCCCTATCTTCAACACTGTGAGCTGCTCTTGCCCCCCTAATAAAGACAGTAACAAAAAAATCAGRTAAGAGAAGTGAAGATGATTACAGGAGTAGAATGCTTCCAAGCATAGAATAACTAAGCAAACAAGGACTTTTCCATTTAGAAAAGAGATGACAGGAGCCAGGGTAAAAACAAATGCTAAAAGATGGCACCTAAAATAAGGAATAACAGCCTTGTTGAACTCCCTGCCAGAGGACATAATAGATTCTRAATTTTACATGGACTCTGGGGAAGACTGAAAAACCTAATGGAAAAGAAATCTATTTAGATTTGCTAAATGCATCTAGCTCAGTCCTGAGGCARGGAAAGCACTCAGAGGAAGAATCCTGGTTTTACACTGTTTGTACTCTAACCTAAGTGTTCATATACAGCAACTACTGGAAACAGCACACTGAGTTGAATGATCCTTGTCTCCAGTCAAGTAAAGCCTTTTTTACTTTCTTATAATCTTAAACTCACTCTTYCTTCCTTTGTATTCCATGGGAAACTTATTTTTTCTGCACCAAATTACATTAGGTGCTTAAACAAACTCATATCTCTACAATACCTGAAACCTTATGTCTTCCTTACTCATGTCCTGATGGGATAATTTCATTCTTGAAGGACAAGTCACCAATAGAAAATCAGGCATTTCTTCTTAACTTCTCTTTTTTCTTTTCTTTTCTTTTTCTYTTTTCTCTCTTCTCCAAACTATTAATTTGAAGGAGGAATTCCAGTGGAAATGTGGCAGGTGTGGGGCTCCAAAATGTCATGCCCTAATTCATCTATGTTAAGGTATATGCTTGGGGAAAAACAGGCTAAGATACACGCCCCTCAGACCTGTAATCTCAGCTCTGTTTATCAAATGGGATAGAATTTATAACTGTAGGGATCTCAAAAGTAATTTTCTCATACTCACCCCTCTTGCTGATGGCCTAACGTTAGGTACAGAAGGCTGGAGGCAAGAGAGCTATYAGCTAGCTCATGCACATTAAAACAGACATACATTAGCTTTAAGAGCCAGAGAGAAACTCTACTGACTTTAAAAAYCACCTATTCATTGGGTCTCTGGGGACCAAGTTCTAAAAAGTCAATATCAAATTCGGGCAGAACAGAAGAACACCTGTAATTTTGCTGCATTGTAATTTCTCTAACATCTGCTACAGAAAAATTGCCAAGAGTAAGGAAATCTTACTTTGTATGATGCAATTCAGAATCCTGTTTTTCAGGTGCCACAATCATAAAGTAAGCCTGTGATAGATAATCAGCAAAGCATTACAGCTGATGTGTCTACAGATTTGAGAAAATATACAAAAGATGCCGCTTTCAGAACATCTCAGCCTTCACTAAGGAGTCAGCTTTTTCCACACAGGCAAGACTCCTGCAGTTTTATGCAGGTAAATGATCTGCAATTCCACCCAAAGGTTAGGCTAATTAATTCATTCTCTTATCTTGCTTGAAAGATCACTTCGAGTTCAGGTCAGGATTTTTTGTTCACATTACTTTTGTCTATTTGGTTTACWTGGCTGGTTTATATGATGTTTTCTAAATAAGACCTAATCTCACTGTTGATTTTAACTAGATGTTCTGTTCAGCTGGCCTGTCCTGAAACACAAGCAGCACTTTATGTTTGTGCAGCAAAAACAGCAGCCGTGGGCTGCAGTGGACTTAAAAAGAAAAAATGAAATGAACCAATTAGTAAAAACAACAAACTGCAACTACTTGTCAAGCTACCTTACCTTTACTTTCTAACATATGGAATTGACAATCAACTTTGATACTGCCTGGTTTAAACATTTATTTCAGTTTCACATGGGTTTTAAAYTCAAGATTATTATTTTTAAATGAAACTGAGTTGAAACTGCTGGTGTTTCTTGATTTCATCACTTAGAAAAAGAACAGGTATCATCCTTTCTTGTACTGCTCTGTAAAACAAAATACCTYCACTGTGGGCAAGAGGATAGAAACCAGTCCCAGGGCTATGCTGCCAGGAGTTCAGCAAACAGGTATGGACACAGCCYAAGATACTTGATGTCTCACAAAACCATAGCAGGCATGCTAAGCAAAAACCCTTTATCATTATGATTTCAGTCAGGTCTTCAAAGACAGCYCTAAATCTAAAGCTTAGCAACCGCTTGGCCTATCTTTCAATCTTTTAAACCTCTGTGATCTRTTTTGCTGTCAATAGGTTTTTCACCATTCAGGTACCCAAAGCACAGAAATAGGTACACAGCTAGTTCTTGCACAGTTTTTAGACAAAGGTTCAATATCCTTCTTTTTTTATTATTAGAGCAGGGACTKCCATACTGCCTTGTAAGAGAACAAAGTAACATGTAGTTCAAGTGCCAGTCAGTATTTTCCTTTTGTGCTTCTGATTGCAGGCTGATTACACAACACTAATGGGAGCTTTTATTTATTTATCTAAATGAACAGAAGCCAACATGCAGAAAAACAAGAGGTTAAATCCTTAGAGAGATCTCTTTTCCCAGTTGTAATAGGGCTGTGGACAGTGCTCCTTTTTCAGCTACAGAAGGAAAAGAGCAGAGGGGATATGGAAGGAATACAATGCATTGCACAGGCTGTTTTACACTGGCTGTCTTCTTGCTCACATCCMAATATGTTATGCCACTCTCATCAAGATGAAGTCCCTGTCCCACACTGATATTTCTTTTGCATAAAGAAGGCTATCTAAACTCAGCTGTTACAGCCCTACTCAGCTTCATTATCTTCAGTGGTGCTATGCTAATTTACAGTGGTTTTTAAGGATACATAAATATAGTTATTCAGTGTTTATTCATAGCAAATAAAAAATATCCCCAATAAGATAAATGACAAAACTGAAAACAAAGAATACACATGATGAGATATAGTAGGATTTTGTTACATATTATTATTTTGCTACAATCTAATTTCATATTAGGCAGGAGACCTAGAGATTTTGCCAATAGCATCCCAGTTTTAAAGAATTTCATTTGAAATGCTTGGAAATAGCAGAGCTCTCATATCCCTCACTGTTATGTATTATTTTTCAGTGGTTCATGGAGGTACATATTTTATTCATCTATTCCTAATGGAAATCTGTGATTAAAAAAAAATAAATTAAAACCAAAACTAACTCTCAAGATATTACATTCTGAGATCTAATTTGTCATTAAACAAAAAACATATGATGCTAGTAATTGTCACTTTTGTAAAAYGTGCTTAATTATAAAATTAAATGAGGCTTCTTTACAGAACCAATTGTGCTATTCTCCTTTGCAGAAATCTGAAATGATGGCACATTGCACAGCGGATAACGTAGAGAAGTAGTATCATTACAAGAACTACAATGGACACTTGTTAACATGCCAAACTTTTTCCTGCTTGCAGATGTCTGGAATCTCCAGACTTCTACAAATTATTCATATCTCACCCCCTTTCCTTTATGTTGTTCATCTCAAGCTGCCACTGCCTTTTCTTCTGCACYGTGTGCTTCCTTCCTCTCATCCCCACTGTCAGCCTGATTCCTGAGTGTGGCCTTGTACATACCTTGGCAGATTTCACTCAGAACAAATGCATTAAGGACCTACAACAGCATCTTTGACCAACATGGGCAATTAAGGGAGTGGAGCCTCTACCCTCTTAAAACACCTGAATGAGGCCACATAACAGCATTTGTTTTGATCACWATCTTAATCAGTGCCCAGACTCTGTGCTGACTCCAGCACAGCAATCAATCTGAACCAGCACTAGAAGCTGTCCAGAAATCTGTGCTATTTACTTAACTACCCCTGAGTTGTGCTGTCTCATACACTTAGAGCCTGATGATCTAAAATATTGTATTTCTTACATTCCAGGAAATTACTTTTTCTTTCACACAACTATATATCCCCATCTGGGCATTTTCAATTTCTTAAGAGCATCAGTCAAGGTCATTGAAGTCGTGAGATTATCTCAGATGTCATGACATTAAAAGTACTTTCAAGAGTTGTTTTTTAAATGTCTTACCATTTCTGAGTCTGTAGGGTGGTCAAAAATAAGAGACTTACAAGATTTTTTCCATGACTTAGAAAGAAGCAATAGGTTTCCATTTTTAATTTGTGGCTGCACAGCCAAGGTGACAYTTCTGAGGTCCATTACATAGCAGGGACATCCTGGCATACATCTTCTCCTCCAGCTATTTGCTTTTGCTCTGCTGTTCTAGCAGCAGTGAAAGACAGCACAAAAAGAAATCTGCTAAGCCTTCCAATGAAGAAAAATATCACTCTTTCCACAGCTTCCAGTATGCCCTGTGAGCATAATAAAATGTTCCTATTTAAAGTATATTTTTGGCAACACTAAAATGAAACAAATGAAGAACTCTAGGCTATCGGCTATCCTGCATTGACTACTTCTTCTGCCAATGCATAATATGAGCTAGCATATCATCATGTTTTCCTAGTGTCAGAAGATACTGACCTCAGTTAGAAATATAGACCCCAGCAAAATGTGATTCTATAGACATTCAGGCAAAAAATATTACTATATATTGATTGAAACCACTATTTTTCATTCCTGACACAGCTTTTGTGTTGGTATCAGGGCATCAAAGAACATCATATCACTTCATCCTAAAAAGACAATCATATAACAGCATGATGAGAACTCATGTTGTGCCCTGGTATTCGTGGTCCAAGAAGAGTTCTCAGTTTGATGTGAAAAGCAACTATTTTTTATTTACTAATCTCCTGGGTAAAGATCTTAGGCCACTTTTACAACTGCTTTCCAGTCAGAATTGAATGGTCAATGAAATAGACTTGAGGTACCACTTTTTGAGAATTTATTTTTGGAGAGGTACACTTGTAACTCAAAGTCAAAAGAGATATAGTCAGTACAGACCACTTGCAAAAAACATTTAAAATAGTTCAACACTTATTTAAATTCCACATTTTCTAATGAATTAATCAAAATTACACTTAAATGAAAGAAGAAAAGAACAGCCATACTAGAGATCTGTCTCTGTGAATTCTGGAGGGGAACAGATACGCAAATTTACAGGAGACTTTATGCAGGAGAGTGCATTTTATATCAAAATGAAAGTAGAATATTCAATCTTCACTTTAAGATCTGCAAGACTAAAATATGATAAAATATGGTTAAATTATTTTTTCTTGATGTGTTTGCCAGTGTTTTAAGTGCTATGAACAGATTTTGCCCTARGGCAAGAGACCTGTTAAGTATCTGTTGTGGTAGCTCAATTCACAAAGGGTACAAGAGATATTGAAGGTTTGGTCTACCACAGAATTCCAGCTATGAGCTATTCATAATACAATAATTAAAACTGTGAACTGTATGTATTTGTTTTGATGAAGGCAGTATTTTTTTATTTTAAATACAAAGGTGTACTTTCCATATAGATGATACATTTGTATCCCTAAAGTTGCAGCAAAGAAAATAAAGTTAATTCTTATGCTTCTTTTTGTTGGTATTACATGACATTCTGAAATGTTTGTGGAGTTTGCAACCAGTCACATTCTGACTGCTTTCTCTAATTTCTGACTTTCAGAAATTCTGATGGATTCCTTCACAAAATGCCTGAAAGTATGATTTCTATTTTTAAGGCAACAGAAGGAAAAACTAATGAAACAGTTCATCAAATTCACTCATGATAAACAAATATATCTTTCTAAAATAGATAAATAGAAGTCTTATAGGGAAACTACACAACATGAAAAAAGAAGATGAACATATGATGGCCAATCTCAGAAAACTTTCAGCTAAAATGCCCCACTAGGAAAAAGGAAGTGCTTGATTTGCAAGGAAAGCCAGCCACAACCTAAACACCTCCCAGCAAGCTTCAAATATCAGAGCCTGTTTTAGCTCTGAATTCAGAACAAATTCAGTGTATTTGCTTAAGCCTTCATCACCTTCCAATCTCTCTGCATTTCACTGCATACATTTTCTGTGAAAACCTACTTCAACACCATATAGACATTGCTTGCTTTCCAGCATTTTGACTCTCCCAAAACTAGCASGATTTTAGGACCCTGATGTTATGCATGTAAATACATACGTATGTCCTGGGTTATAGAGTATATTCAATTTCATCTGCTGAAAAACAGTTGGGGGCGGGTGCYTTTTGATAATGGCCCAACGGTTAATACCAGGTAGGGCATTGTTCTTATCTTTTTCCATGATGGGCCATTAACACTCTTCCCAACACATACCCACATTCTATC
>QVAJ01000059.1:1812178-1825610 GCA_003546035.1 Mixornis gularis | reverse complement strand
TGATGTGCATCCAAATAAGAGTAATGAAGAGTCTGGAATGTAAATCTGATGAAGAGTGGCTGAGGAAGCTGGGGGTGTTAAGCCTGGAGAAGTGAAGGTTGAGGGGGAACCTTATCATTCTCTACAACTATCTCAAATTAGGTTGTCCTGAGTTGGRATTCAGTCGCTYCTCCCAAATAACAAGTGACAGAACAAGARTAAAWGGCCTCAAGTTTTGTCAGAGAAGGTTTTGAAAAAAAAATCTTTACCAAAGGGATTGTTAAGCATTGGAGCAGCTTGCCCAGGGAACTGATTAAGTCACTACTGAAAACATGAAATAAAAGTCACTAAGTACACAAGGAACTAAAAGTAATCTAAATATCAAAGACCACCTTTTCATGAGTTTATTGCATCTGCTTTCAGTTAGAAGTCATTTGTGTATCTATCTGATTCTGTTTCAGAAATGCAACAAATGCAAAATTGGTCATATGTGTATCTGTCTGGCAGGACACATTATAGAGCATAAAGAGGAATAATTTAACAACACAATTAATAGCAGTTTTGCCAAACTGACCCTACAGATTCTTTTTCTAAACTTTAATGACATCTGAATATATTTTTTAAATTATATCTTTATTAACCTGTCAAGGAAATGTTATTTTCTTCCTTTCAATTTCCTTGCACCTTTAAATCAGAAAGAAAATTTCACCTACATTAACTTAAGAGGCCCTAAACGAATGATAAACACATTTAGCTGTTTAAAAYTATACCTTAAACTTACAAATTTCTCAAGGGAAATTCTTCAAAGGGTGCTATGAGTCTGTTGCTATGCAAAGCCAGCTGAGCTAAATGCAGATGAAGCAGATTGCTGGCAAACACTCCCAACAAGACATGAACCATGAAACCCAGAAATCTTTGTTTATTGTCTAGCCCAGCTCTTTACTAATCATTCTATTCACTTCTTGTGCTAGGGGCACTAAGATATGGCTATTGACACAAAAGGATAGAATACAAATAGGTAAATTCCTGCATACTGAAATCAACAGGATCATTCATTATATAGGATTTGCAAATGTACCCTACAGATACATACTCAAGTGACAGCAATCTCAAAAAACCCTAGCATATCAAAAAAACCAGGGCATCTTCATGTAGGCTTGCTCATTTATTCCAGCAAATAGAAGGAAATTCATCTTAGCCTGGCCTGCAAATAAGAGAGTAASGAAGGTTAGTAATTAGGCTGAGGAAGAGATGAGAGCTACATCCATATTTTTAAAGGTCTGTTTATGTGACTGGTTTAATGATGACTAACTGATAGCATTCTGTCTATATTATGCAGTTCCTCATGTCACCTCATTTTGATCAGCAACGATGTGTTCCATTTTTTAACATGAAACAATTCATTTTAACTGAAGCAAACTCTTCTTTCAAATCCGTCACCAAAGGATGCTGGCAGTTGAGAAACCATCAATATTGAATCTATGCTCAGCAGGTAGAGCTGCCTCCTATCATTGAAAAGTGTCCTTTGGTATCAACAATTTCGTTATAGAGCTGCATTGGTTAATAGCTATTTTATTGCAAATGAACACATCTTGGGAACACAAAAGAATAGCAGTGTTTTGAAGAAAAAAATCAATATATATATATAYACAAGCAAAAMTTCCTTTTAACTTCACTTTCCATCAGTACTCATGGTAATTTGAAACAGACTGATCAGTTAAAGTGAATAATAAAGTCTATTATTCAGGCATGATTTGTTAACTCATTAAGATCTAAATACTCCAACACACATTTTAAAATCTGCTCTCCTCAGCAACATAACATTTTGTTTCTCCCTTTCTCAGCTAATTTCTGTGTACCTATATCTCTCACTACCTTTGAGATTATGTTTCTTGAAATCGAGTGGCAGCCGTAGGACGCAATTTATAAAGAGAACAGACTTGAAGATCCCGAAACACAACAGAAGGTTCAAGAAAATGCAACAAAATCAACATTTCAAACTAAAATCCAGAAAACACAGGAAAAAAGTCTATTTCTAGGCARGCTGTAGGATGCAAACAGAAAATGTTAAAAAAAAAAACAAAAACAAAAAATAAGCAACTGGTCTCTTAGAAAATCAATTAAGAGTGAAAATATTAATGGCTTTCACAGATACAAGTGTGCATTTATTATCTCTGACAGCCTGCCTTTTATCATGCTCCTGGTGTTAGTTTTGTCTCAGCTTTGTACATAGCATATATTCACTTTGAACAATCTTTCAGAAAATAGCTGGAGATAAATATTGTCAAAGAATTTGAAATAAACAGCAACTTTTTTTTCAGAAAACACATTTTTATTCCTGTCATAACAGACATTTTCCACGTAACTTTCTCAAAAGCCAAAGTTGGGTTCAAGATTCAGAAAGTTTWAAAAAAAATTACTTGTATGAGAAGTGACATGACCTAGGATGAGCTACAAAGCATAAGCGCACACTGCCCATTGCAAAATCATTCAGAGAAAGCACTGGGCTAACACCCTTCAGAAAAAAAAACTAAACCAAAACCACCCTGAAAACAAACAAACAAAAAAACCCTACACCACAAAAAACCAAACCCAAACAACCACATTTATCTGCTTCACAGTTAAATATCATGTGAAAAAGACTTACAAACATTCAAACCTTTTTTTWATAACTGAAAGCTGAATTTCACAGGAAAGATAGAATCTAGTTCTTGCTCCTGTAAGTTATATCCAAAACAAAATCTGCAAAATTAAACGAACAAAAACCAGTTAAACCTGCAAAAGTCAGCTGCAGAACACTCATTGCAGCTCAGCTGCACCTCCTGTGGGTTACAGGTTTTTACAGCAATAACGAGGTTGAACTTCCTGTGCCTCTGGATCTGAGAGATGCTGCCTGTGTCAGCCCACGTTCAGCAAAAGATATCCAGAGGGCTTCATTTATTTGACTTGATTATGTGTCTTTAACAAGAAAAATAAACACATGGGAACATTCATGGCCGCTGCAACTTGCTTACCTACTTACATTTAAGTATGGTTTCTATGCCAAGTATCTGCCTCTGACGAAACTCCTGTGTATAGTTCAGGAACTAGAAGAGGACTGCTCTAAATACACAGTTTGTAAATAGTGTTTATAGACAAAGAGACTTCAGATTTATGGAATGTACCAGCTGTCCAGTTCCCAAAAACCTGGGTGAGAAATCGCCTTTTCTGTTCTAGGGCTGTAGCTATTTTGTGGTCTTTCACTTAACAGCAAATGTACTTACAGTGCTCTCCAGGGCAGACAGAATCAGGTCTTGCTACCAATACTTTTTGAAAGACATGTGTTTCCACATGTTTTGAATATGGTTTCCATATTCAAAACAAACAARAATAGCAGGATTTTAAAATTTTAAATACATACACTTGACTGCATCACCAAGTTTTGTGATATCTGAAGTGGTGAAATAATATAGAAGAAAAAAGAGGATAACACAAATGTATTGTTTTACTAACAATGGTTTTATTTTATGCAGGATGCTTCAGAAAATTTTGTTTGGACAGTGTATACACTGGAATTGCTYAGACACAGATATCTACTCAAATATAAGATCATACACATTTAAATCCAAATCCATCCTACTTCATCTGAGGCTTGTCAGCGGGCATCTAAATTAAGGGTTTCACCATTCCTGGCTTTTGAGTATTTAAAATGACAGCAGCAATGTCTGATTTACCTTTGAGGGCAACACCCATTTTCCATTTGTTCTAGGGTGACAAGACTCCTTATTTAGGTGTGAAAGKTTAATTACCTAATGCGACATGGATTAATTCAGGTCATGTACTTAAAACTCCACAATACCTTTCTCAGTAAAGGCAGTAAACAAAGTGTTGAATTTATACCACCATAAATGAAGAAGCTTTCAGAAATTATTCTGTGTGAGTGAGATCAGACTGTCTTTGTTCTCCTCCATCACATATAACTCTCAGCACATTGCCTGCTCAAAAGATGTATAGTTTAATTTAAAACAGCATCATTGCAGCAACATGAAACAGCACTTTCCCATTATTAAGTATTTTCTGAGACAGCATGAGATTATCCATTCACAATCCCTTCTGAGAATAGTGTTGATCACATACCAGCAAATATCTCCTCACTAAAGAAAATCAAGGCCCGGACATTAGAAAATTGTGCTTTGTAGATTATTTTGAAYATCTGTTTGTTTCTATACCTCTTTTTATGGGCTTATAAGTTTATCAGACAGTCTACAGGTAGTTTTGATTAGAGTTACAGAGCAATTTATATTTTTTAAATTATTAAAATACATTTCCTTTTGCCACCAAATATCAAGAATAATCTTTAATGATCATTTAAGGTATTTACTTCCTGTCATTTCTTCTGCTTTGGAATACTCAGGCTAACCAGTTGATAATAATGTTATAATAGTTGATGACAACATTTTGTTCCTGTTGAAATCAATGGCACAACATGCACTGAGGTCACCAAGACATCATGTCACTTACGGTCCAATTCTGAACAGCTCACAATTTACAGATTTGATCCATAATTCATAGTCCAGACTCCACACTGAGATATGGTATTTGAGACTGCAAGTCTCCAGACAGACTCTTCACTTGGAAAACAGTCCATTCATCATGAGATTTAAGCAAATCASCTCTTAGTCTGAACAAAATCTAAAAAGGAGTACAGAAGAAAGAATGAAAGCATATGTTGCCCTGACCATAGAACTGTTAAGATCCAGTATTTATCCTCTTGAAGAAAATTTATATGCAAATAAAAAGAAATAGTTTTGATAAATTACTAAGTCATATAAACAAGTATCACAGCTTCTAATTACAAAATGTTTTCACATATGGAACCCAACATATGGGCCACTTGCAAAAGGGATAATTTCTGTAACTTACAGAAATATTGATAACATGTTTTCATCCTTTATCTTGAACTGTGCACTTCAAATGTTTTCAGGAAATGCAGTATTATGTTCCAGTAGTACTAGTAATTGACTGTAGGATGGAYAGGAGTTTGCTACCAGTTATACCATTATGTCTCAACAGCAAATGAGRCAATTTTCAGTTTAAAAAAAATTCTGATCCATGACTGAGGCTTTACAAATCAGTTAACGATAACTTCACAAAATCTGAAAAGCAATTTTTGTTTGAATTGCATTCTAGCATTAATAGAATAGTATTACACTGTCAAATGAGTTGTGCCATATATTTTACATAACTGAGGATATTGTACAGAAATTAAACTCTGGACCTGGCATATTAACTGTTCAAACATAAATCTGATGAGGACTGCATGCCAGCTGTGTGCAAAAAGGTTGAAGGAACCAATCTGATCGTGACACTGAGGATCATGTCCCCAGACATTGCTCTTGGAAAAAGCCTACTGAGAGCAAGAGAGGCCTCTAGATGTGCTCAGAGACTACAGATTTATCCTGTTTGATAGAACTCTGCATGCCAAGACCTATGTGCATCTCTCCAAGGCCAATGTCACTTACAAAGTAAATAACTGAAATGTCTTCCTTGGTATTTATTTTTTCTTATGCTTCCAAATATGATTTAGAGATAAGTATTTAAATAAAGCCTGCCTTTTTAAAAAATACAGCAGAATCTTAGCTGTGTCATAATTGGACAGTTCAAATTACAATATAGGACAAATTATTATCAACATKTAACAGAGAAGGAAAAAAAAAGAAAGGTTAGGAAGATAAAGTACTGAGACTAGTTTTCATGAGTGTATTCATGAAACTGTAAATGAAAGTGTCAGAACACTTTTCAATACAATGTACCTAAACAGACATGCTTTTCAAAAAATTCAAACAATTCTCAAAGTTTATTGACAGTCTTAAACATTACAATATGGAGAAAGGGGAGGTTAATGTTTGTGTCTATGTAGTGACCATTCTTCTTCTGAATTCTAGTAATAGAAGAGAATTTTAAGAATAACTCTGTATACCCACAAAATCTTACCTTCAGCTGCCCTAAAACATCTGACAGAGAAAAGCCTTTTTATTTGTTCTGATTCTAGACTGTAAATCTTGGAAATAGAAAGTAAATACTGAAATTTATTCTGTCAAGTACAAACTGTACAGACATCAATACTTTCTTTTAACATACAATCARAAATGGCCCCAGAGAGAAGTCAATTTGAGAGAATGATACTTGGAAACAAAAGTTTCGCTAAAATGCCGAAGTATATTAACTTGTTTAATATTTCCTTTAACGTGGCACTCCACCTAGCCAAGGGTGAAATACAGGTTTGAAGGGGAAAATACAGCCACTGCTAGTAAATGACAGGTAAGTTACTGTGAGTGAGAACACAAATTATCAATAGCTTTATCATGATAGAGGCCTGTTTTGCCATACTAATGACTGTCTGAGAAAGGTACTTTTATCTAGGTTGTAATGAGGTATCTCAAGGATATGCAATGTACATGTGGGAGGGACAAAACAGCTGGGCAAGGCAGGGGCATAATGGYAAGATTGGAAGAAAAAAGAACTCCTTTATATTAAAATTCAGCAATGGTATCTGTAATCTCTACGAAGAAACTCACTGCACTTTTGACATTGCCCAACACTTACCATCCAAATAAATAACAATTACACACATATTTCAATATAATAAGCTCTGATTCCAGCCCCCACAAACCAATTGAAGCATATTTCAACACAATTCCACTTGTWAAAAAAAAAAAAATCCAGATGGTAAAGGAAATAGRTATCTCTTTGTGATTTGATATACACATCTGCAGACATTTACAATATGCATGCATTTCCAGAGAATGCTAAGCAAGTTAAATTGGCAAATGGGAATTTTTTTTTTTTTCTTAACAGACATGTGCAGACAAAGAGTGTGACTCAAGAAGAAAATAAGTGGTGACAAAGATGCAACTACCCTATCAGGCCTATCTGTTTTTAAACAAATATCATATCACAGCATAATGTTAAAGAAACACCAATCATGATAAAAATCAGCAAACTATGGAAATAGCTTGCTGCAGGGAAACATCACTCCATTGTGAGGTGGCTGAGCATCAGGTGATTTTCAGATCTCTCYCCTCTGTGACAGAAGACCTGAGGTTAGCAATGGCTGTCTTTCAGAAATTCATTATACAGACAAGCAAAACATCCCATGGCAACACAGGGCTAGAGATTTATTTGAGGTCTTCTAAATCTCAGATTGCATTTAATGCAGACATCAACAACACGCCATTGCCAATGGCATCACATAGCTGCACTGGTCCCAGGGAAATTATGCACAAAAATCAGCAGAGAAATGTGTTACAACAAAGAAGGATGGGAGAGTCTCACTCAAAAACAGAAAATCCTTGCAGAACCTCTAAGACAAGAGGTATAGAATAAAACAGTTCAAGAAGTCAATATGTTAACAACCTTCAAAATTAGGTTATGTTGAGGCAGGTCAAAACTACACAAATTTAACTGCTCATTCAAGGGATCTTGCTAGTTTCTTAGACTTCATCCTATTTCTTTTTCTCCAGACAATTTACTTTAGGCTCACAAAGGGCACCACATTGTCAGGAATGGAGAATTAAGACTTCTCTTTTGTCAAATATCAAACCCCAATTTAAGTACCACATCTCTGACATGCAGGAACCATACCCTAGGACAAGATTTAATATTCGAATCCATTCCAGTCCTGGGCCTATCTGCTCAAATGGTAAATAAGAAACTAGATTTACTCAAAAGTTCTGTTTCCTCCCACTAAGGGGATGCTGAACAGCCCAAAATCTCAGCTTACGTTTATTTTGCACAACTCTAGTGACCAGTGAGACAGAATGTATCAGTAAACCTGTCCAAGGGGGCCAATAATCACTATTGGGAACAGGACCAGTTTGACAAGTACATTTCCATATAAACCATCAAACAGTCATCAGATGGTAAATACTTTTTGGAGCTGAACATTTGGGCTGGAGTCAAACTGGTRAGCTGGAGGTGAAAAGCTCTGTTCTACTATTAAACCCCTGAGCTATAGAGGCCCCAGCTGGCACTCCTGCAAAGGTTCGCACTGCTTTTTTTGAAAGKCCGCAGAAGTAGTTACAATATCTTTTAAACAAAAAAAAAAAWYMAAAMMAAMMAAAAAAAMCCCCTTCCACAGTTTCAGGAACAGTTACATTTTTCTTAAAATAATCTCTCTGAAAATAGTAGACTGTACACATTTTACAAGAATAAACAAACTTATCTAATATTTATCCACAAATTGGGAGTCAGAGATCATTAGTGCAAATTTCTGCTGACCAGCAGCATTTATTCTATAAACTTTGGGTATCCTAAGTGGTCCATCAGTGAACAACAGATATCTTCAATCTGTCTAATCTCTTCATGGGGCATGTTTTGTTTCCAGGCATGAATGCTACTTGGTGAAATTTCCCCTTCATAAGGAAGATAGAAAAGACTGGTGGAGGTGGCAAATAATATTTGGTTTAAGCTAGCAGGAGGAAGAGGAATACCAAGAAAGGCAAAAATTGTTTCAGCCGTCTTCTGAGGAAAGCTCACAATATCTTCAAACTTGACCAGCTGATAATTTGTTGGCAGCAAGTCCCTGTTTATTCTCATTGCTGCTGCTGTATTTGCTAGCCATAAATAAGACAACACAGAAATAGCATTTGAATTAGAATTTGAAATTTCTTTTCTTAGTGATTCAAACTCAGAGGCATAGCCTTCATTTAAACTACATTTTTCCTTACCATTCTCCCCTTTAAACATCGCAGCCAAGCGTTGTGGAATATTTTTCAAAGAGTAAAGGCTTGGCTTGTTTTTGTACAACATTGAATAGACCCATGCCCGTGGGTCCCTCACTACATATAGTGCTCTCATGGATGGTCCTAAGATTTCCTGAAAAAAGGGAAGCTTTAATGTCCAGCTCCCACTGCTTAAACTAAGCACAGGCCGTGCATWAGGAAAATAGATGAGATGTCTTCTCAGTTCCCTAATATATTCAGCATCTTTTTCTTGACTCCCTCTTGCCCTGCTTCTTTGTTCCAACAGGGATTCTCTCTTTTTGGACCTTTTCTTTTTGTCTTTGCTTAATGCAGAATGCTGAGCAATTTTACTCCTGCTAGCTTCATATAAATGAATGTTTTGTAAATGCAACTTCGTGTCTCGAACTAGAGACTGGAGCCACCCTTGGATAAGACGAAAATTGCCATTCTGGACATCAGAAACCTTCCATTCACATGGATCTACAAAGGAATCAATTTCAAACTCAGTCTCAGGAATTTCAAGATAGGGTGTAGGTATCCTGACGTATAAAAAGTCACTGGTATTGAAAAACAGCTGTTTTAAAATTTCTGCACCAGAAGTGGGAAGTGAAGTAATGATAACATCTGGCAAAACAACAGGGTTTCCTTCTAATTGTTTGGCTTTATTGCCCTTATCACGTTCTAGCCTTGTCATGTCACTGCTCCACTTTGCACAGATGGGCTGAGTACACATGCTCCACACATCCACCAATTCAATAAGCCAYAGTGTGACAACCAGTATCAGGATCCAACGCAACATTCTACCAAAGGATATGTAAAACTGCCACTGAAAAGCCAGTATGACCAAACTGACACCCAAAATTATCCCTGCAATTATGTTCACTTTGAATCCAAATGGGAAAACTACCCTATTATTTTTCATATCTTTTTTCACAGATTCAGTACCAAGACCAAACTTGGTCACTTTATTTTCATGAACTACTTTAGCAAAACCACCAAATCCCAAGTAATCAAACCTTGCCTTTAAATTCTGATACTCAGTCACAACAGAGATGGTATTTTCAGTGTTGTTGACACTGAGCGAAATCTGAAATCCAGATTTTGCATTATCCACGAGTCTACAGTTAGAAACATTGACATACGGGCCATAGAAAAGGTAAACAATCCTTGTAAGCGTGTTTTTCATTGGAAAGGTAACATTTACAAACTGAGTCCATCGCTTTTTGAATTCAGCAGCTTGTTCAGCCTCCTGTATCCTAGCAACAGGACTACTCCCACGATGATCAAACCAAAACATCTTGTAGTGGGCATCCCACACATCCATCATAGCTCCATTGTACCTGTTCTTAAACTTATAGGGTATGTATTTAAAATCAATGTCAAGATTATGAAAAAAGGCACTGACTGAATTAACAGGAGAGTCTTCCTCCTTCTCGATGTGGTCAACTACTAACAATGTCTGAGAATTTARGAGCAGCAAAACACGGTACACACTTTTCAGTTTCATTGCTGATGTGTAAGCAGATAYTGCCTCACCACTCACAAACATCATGTCACCAGCCTGGGAGGCTGTTATAATTTCTCCACTTGAGTCTCCAACCTCCTCACCAATCCACTTCAGCCACTGGGCACACTCACCAAGCTGTCCTTCCCAAGGCTGGTTGCACTGGCTTGTAGGAGATGGAGCAAACACCAAGACATTGTTCAGGTGGCTGAGTTTAGGTCCATAAAGAGCCTCAGATACAAACACCTGTCCATTGGGAGCAAAAGTGAAGGAGTTCTGATCGGGATGTTCATGCCCTGGATTGAAACTTCTCCACCCATCAATCCATCTATAGGGCTGAAAATGAACAATATCATAGACAGCACGTCCACCAAGTTTCCCAGACTTGAAGGATACAAAGGTGTTTGTCTGACTGTTTGGCAATCCAGCCCCGTAAGTAACAACTCCCCAGTTAGGAAACACATGCATTTTAGCAGTACCATAGTCAGGAGGTGGCTGAGGAGTGATTTCAGCAGCATACCATATAAATTCAGTATGTAATGTGCTCCACCTCTGTGCAGTGGATGGCACCATTGGCCCATCCTTGGGTCTGTGTTTTCTAATTTGCTGTGCCAGCCAGTTGCCAGCTCCATTCTTCATGATGAATTTATCCAAGAAAACCAGTTGGCTCTCAGGACCATAAAACCAGTTGTAATTAGAATCTGCAACACCCACAGTCCTCTGAAAGCCTGGCAACAGAGTGGCATAGTAAAACCAAAAGTGCATTTTCAGCCAGTTATTCTCCAAGTTGTTAATACCGAAGTGGCGCTGGGCCAGGAAAACATACTGGGTTACTGACTTGGCTGTGTAACTCCCGTAAGCTACTCCCTCATCCAGAGACCCATCTACTATATGATTGAGCAGAAACATTGTTTTCTCCATCACATCAACAACAGTGTGTTTCCAAATATTCGCCTGAGATCCTTTGTCCACTCCGGCAACTAAAGCCCCAATAAGCAAAGCAAGCATATTTGTTGCCTGGTGGTTATGGAGAATCTGCTTTCCCCAGGAACGAACCTTGGAGTACTCATACATTTCCTCACTTACAGACCATATCTTCTCCAGGTATTTTTGCCTTCTCTCATCTCCCAGTGAATTATACAAGAAGTCAAAAGCKGTGGCAAATCCTGTTAGGGAGTGGCCGAGTGGCACTTCATCTCCAGGTGCATTCTCAACCAACCAGTTTTTGTAACCAGCCATTCTATCCATATATTCCAGGGCAAAATCAAACGCAGCTTTATCTTCGGGGCACAGCAAACAGTAGAACGCTAGAGGTGGCAGGTTGTTACCATAAATCTCATTCCACTTGGCCGCAAAATCAATGTGCTTGGGTGGAGGTAGGTAGTATAAAGGGTTGGACAGCATCACCATCACTGCACTTCTGATGGCTCTGAAGAGATGCAAATGGCTCGTACGAGCCTTCTGCCTCAGTGCCTGAACATCCTCGGCATCRAAATACAAGCTTGGATGAAGAACTGATCTCTTCAGCTTCTGCTCGGCACTAATTCCCTCAAGTTGCTGTTTTTCATATTGATCTACATTTTCTATGAACGTCACCCAATCAGAGTAATTGCTTACAGATTCTTCAGAAGTGAAGACATCAAAGACCATTAATGCCAGAAACAGAGTATGCCCCGTGAACATCAGAGCCATGATCCATTAGGCAGCTCCTCTTCCCCAGGCATACATTTCTTCACAAAACAGTGTTCAGATATCAAACTTTCATCCAGTTTGTTAAAAAAAATAATATCTTAAGGCATATTTTCATGAGAAAAGACTTATTGTATACTGTGCATTACAACAAAGGCTCAGACTACTTGTAATCTGAGACACAACATTGAAATGACAAGGCTCTTGAAAAGTTAAACCTCAGGTGCCTTGTCTCTTCACACTGTTCTCAAATACAACACTACAAGCATAAACACTAAAATCAGGGAAAAAGTGAAATCTCTAAGATATGCACTTAAAGCACGGGTCGACTGCACAGTAACAGACGGAAGCACTATCTCTTGATAACTTGAAAAGCATGATCTGAAAAGGGAACTGGAGTCAGATGTCTGCTTTTTTAAAAAGCTTTCAATCAGGCCAAATTCCACTTTTAGAGCTGAGGAATACTCTACTGATCACAAAATGATATAATTTATTCAAAACAATGTGTTATATTTGATAAAATAGGGAATATACAACATCTGGAAAACAGACTCCAAAATTGAAGTTATGGTCTTCAGTCTTTGCCTTTTCTCATTTTCCTTACACACTCTTTCCATCTTTCTCTTTTGGGATTCATGGGGGCTTGGAAGGAAAGCAATAAAAAAAAAATCAACATAGATCCTCCATTAGATCCTTTTGATGAAACTGCAGTGCTTTTAACCACTATTCCTCTCCGTTTGTGAATGATGGATCTGGATTAAGAGTCATATTGACACATTTTCAAGTCCCAAATCTGACCCCGATGATTCAAAAAATCCTGCTCCTTCCATTATGATATAAAAGGAAAACATTCGAAAAAGGCAGAAAGCCAATACTTTCTTGTAAGAGCAGTTTCAGGTTTCCTTTCACTTCGCGTGTAGGTTCTTTCTGCGGAAACAGAAATAAAAGTTCTCTGAAGCTGTGTAGATGTCAGAACATATTTAAAGTACTTTGGTTAACCAAGTGCTGCTAAGTTTATAGGAAAGGTGAGTTAATTCACCTTATCTTTCAAGGAAATAAAAATACAAAAGAAGGAGCATTTCCCAAGTTCTACAAAATTTACCCTTGTCAAAAGAGCAATTCAGACCAGCTACTCAAGCTCGCTTTATTTCACCATTTCCAGTGCGAACAAGAGGTCTCAGGGAATATTTTCCAGTTGCGCTAGCTGCAGCAGCTACTCATGGAAATAAACCTGACACACTCCACCGAAACTCAGTCCAGCTCGAATTAAAAGAAAAGCCCGCGGGTATCCACACCCCGGAGCGGCTCGGCGGGCTCGGGGGCGGCGGGCAGCAGGAGACCCGGCGGGCAGCAGGAGACCCGGCGGGCAGCAGGAGACCCGGCGGGCACACACACCGCACCGGCCCGGGGGCCGCGCCGCGCCGCCCGCACACAGCCCGCCAGAGGGCGCCCGCCGCCGCCGCCGCCGCGCCGCCGCCCGCGCCGGGGCCGCACAACTTGGACAAGTTTCGGCGAGGACCGCGGGGCCGCCGCCCCC
>QVAJ01000059.1:1766272-1779918 GCA_003546035.1 Mixornis gularis | reverse complement strand
TCTGGTTACATAACCCCAAGACAGTCATAAGCAAGAGACATCAGGGAGAAATACACCTCAGGCCTCACAGGCAGCACCTGCTCACAGTGACATCCCCAGAGCAGACGTTGCCATCATTTTTCTAATTCTCATASCCTCTTTTTCTGATAATACGATCTAGGACAATGGTCCAATACTGGCTATTACAGTCATCATTCCCAGAAGCAAAAAATCACAGTTTAGCAAGCGAGCTCTGATAATATATCAGTTTAGGACACATGYATGCACATACACACACACAACTTAGGAAGAAATATGTCTTCACTACTTGAATAAAACATCACTCTTCACAATAAGTTTTCATGTGACTGGAAAGTTTCAAGCCTTTAGACTCTTAAACCGTGAAATCTGGGTTGTCCCAGTYATGATCCTTGGGTACTGATACAAAGAAACGATTATGCACCAGCACTGGAAAACSAATGGAGGATGTGGCTTCTAATTCAAAACTACAATAGAAAGGGGCAAAAGCATGTAGGAGAGAAAACTGCACAAATAATTCCTGTCTATTTTTATTAAAACTAGTGTCATACTTAGGGATCTGTCCTCTTGAATTCATGTCTGTGGGTCATCTGGTCCAACCTCCCTCCTCAAGCAGGGTCTTCCTAGAGCACATGGTGCAAAATTGAATCCAGATGGTCCTTGAATAACTCCCAGACTCCACTCTCTCTGGCAACATGTTGGGCACAATTCTTTACGACACAGTAAAGAAGTTCTTCCTTGTGTTCAGGTGGAATTTTGTGGAACTTCCTGTGTATCTGTTTCTTTCTGTTTCCTCTTGCCCTATTGGGTGGCACCACTGAGAGGAGCCTGGATCCTTCTTCTTGGTGAACCTTCCTTTAGATACTTACATACTCATACTGATATTTATACTTACATAGGATCTGGATTCTCCATGTCAGGGTTCTGGTAGAACACAAAGAAAGCAAGGTGTGGCTGGGGTTACTAGAAGAAGAAAACCACAACACTTGCAATAGCATCACCAAAGGGCAAATTATATAATTTCTGGGGGCAACTGGCATGCAAGATGTGATACCTGTCCCRTCCCCAGCTTATGACAAAAGTCTGGACCCTCTCCCAGAAGCATCCCAGATCATTTGCCCTAGAAAGTCACTCCAAACATATGTTATTTCTTATATTGCTTATAAAATAATACTACCAAGAAAGGTTGGATGAAATCAATTCTTGTTAGTAAAAACAAGAGGCGCATACAGAGAAAAGCAGATTTTGGTTTTAGAAAATTAGTATAATAGCATTTTAAAAGGTAATCAAGAAAAGTAATTCCTTTTATGTGTTCGACAAAGATGGGTATAAAAATAAAAATTTTATGTTCTCTAGAATCTACTATATGAAAAAGCGGTTTTCACCCTGAGCAAAAATAGGCAATAATGGATTTTTAAAAGGAGCAGCTAAAGCACTGTAACAGCCAACACAGCCAATCTTTCCCTGGAAATTCTGACTATAACCAAAAGCTCATTCTGAAACTCCTAGTCCTATTTCACTAAAAAATCATAATATTAGTTAATTAGAATATGAATAATTTTATATAATGCAATACTTGATGTCTGACCTGTCATATATATTATTAAAAGTGATAGCCATTTTAAAATACTGAAATAAGCGGCAGTAGTAGTTTCTTTCCTAGRAACAAGCATGACTCATATTCCTCTGAAAATTATAATTTGCAAAAAACTATTTTCTTCTTTGAATAGTGGAAGGGTACAGAAATTAGATTAAAAGTTATCTGTTACTGCTAATCTAAATTTCTTGAAAATTAGCTGTGAGTTATACATACATATTCAGTCTATTTCAAAAAAGGTTGAGTGACTCTCCTTTTGGAAACAAAGAGTATCTTTCATAACAGGATTTCTTTTTCAAAATATTCGGTTCTCCAGCTCTAAAATTAAAAAATGAGTCCAATTCAGTGACTATTTGAGTACAATTCAATGAAATTTGAACAGTATCAGAGCCAAGAAATTACAAGAAAAATGTCTGCAGAAAGTATTCTACTAAGTGTTGTGTGTTTGCACTTGAAATGAAAATAAATATACTACCAAAGTACCAGTGGCACATGTTACTATATATTTGCACATACATTTGAAATGTCATACATATATTTGAAAAGTYAAAATAAAAATGAAAATAAAAATAATAATCATGTTTTTCATAGTAGTTTCATTTAAAAAACTGATTAAGAGTGGCCACATAGCAGTAAGGCACAGACAGTAAGATGCCATAAGATACATTAAATACAGTAGTGGAAGAATATGTTGAAAAAAATTTATTAAGTTTACTTTCCAACTACATTTGCATAACAGAGTTTAAGGATATGATGACTAGTAAAGGTCACAGACACTCATGAATCTCTGATTCACAAATTATTTGTGGAAATTCTCATTTCARGGTAAAAATATGAACACAAATATTTACTCCAGCCAGAAAAATGGGTAAGATTTATACTTAACAGGAAATTATTCTCGAGAGGAAAATTATTGCTATGGCTAAAGAACATTGGATCTCCTGTTGCTGTTTTCTAGTTCCAAAGTTACAGAGTCATCTGGGAACTGAATTTCCATTCTGTGATTGTAAGAGAATGTTAAGCAACAATAACATACCACTATAAAACTAGTTCTTGTTCAGTTACTTTAGAAACTCCATATGTGATCTTAAGTAGGAAATTACTCCAATGCAAAGCACATAACGATAGCCAGTTTTTTTTTCATAAACCCAAAGTCTCATAGTGTTTGGAAACTATGATCTTACACTATGGTGTAAGATCACTGCTTTCAGCAATAAAAAGATTTCRGCTTCATTCCATAGCTGCCAGGGCTTCCAGTGTTGAGACAGACAGTCCATGCARCTGCCTTTGAGGTAAGATTTTGGGCTTAACTGGGCTTCTACTCAAACCAATTTATTTTCTTCAATGTTTTTGCCAGTTTTCTTGTATTTTAGAAAGCCATTGTTGACATCATTCAAACACTTTTCTTCTTTTTCATAAACAGAAGCAGTGAAATTTGTGTATGGAATTTAATTTGACATAAGCAAATAAATTGTGAAAGTAGTGACAGAGCCTAAAATATGTAACATCTGCCCTGCTGCTTAAAATGATTGCAGCAAGCCAGTTTTTATTCAAAAGGAAAAAAAAATAAATATGTGATTGTTCCAAATTAGGAATATCTATGCTATTTCATGGATTTATTTTAGCTCAGTAAATAAATATGGATATAATAAAGCAAAAYCAGACTATCATCACTGCCTGTATGTGGAGCTTCCACACCTCGCCAATGCAAGCTGCATCTCCAGCTAGGATGCCTAGGAACATAGTTTTGCTGCCTATGGGTTTAGAAATATAAACATAATTGTTATAATAATCCTAACCCAAAAAAGAAGACCTTTTAGTCTTTCTAAACAGAATTACTCTCAAATTTTACACAACAAAGGTCGCACATAGGACTGATGCCTCTAGGGAGATCCTGTAGCTACCAGCAGAGAGCTTTTCCTGCAGGAACTGTCAAGTTTGTTTCAAGGTGGTGTCAGTTTCCTCTAAATTTACCATAAGAAGGGGATACTGAAGATACTTAAAACTTTCAAGCCATCTAGAGGAATATTGAAAGGAAAACATCATTTTGGAAACTTAAAAAACATACTGGATAATAGAGATAATACAAGATTTCTGTTAAGGCTAACTAATAGTGTGATTTTATGCCTATGTCCTTGAATTTGAACTTTTGAAGCAGTTGAACTTTATAAAATCAGTTTAAGTTGAAAACTGTTTTGCTTTGAGTTTTTTTAATTTTTTTACCTTTTTTTTTCCCCCTCACAATAAGGCAAAGATCATCCAAGAAAACTATGTATTTCTTTACCAATTCTTATTTTTCTTTTCAACAACAACTTATTCTTTTCCCCTAGCGTTTGGAAGAAGCTTTTAAGGAGTGGAAGACTGACCTCTATACTAACTTTTCCCCATAGCCACTTCACATTTTGGATACCTCTGTTCTCAGAGCAAACCATTCTACACCAGCTTTAGTGAGCTTCACATAATGGAACTKCTCTAAGCAGAGGACTCCACAACTTCAGAAAGCTCCTTCTTGATTTTTTGTTTTGTTTTGGTTTTGTTTTTGTTTTGTTTTGGGGGTTTTTTGAGGGGGGAGGTGTTGGTTTTTCTGGTTTTTGTGGTTTTGGGGTTGTTTTTTTGGGGGTTTTTTTTTAATATATTTTTCCTTGAAAGTGTGTTTCCTGAAACATTTCTGAGAGAGAAACTGGATCTTGATATGTTCATCCATATCCTCAACAAATGACATCACAAAGAATATATATTTCGCTACAAATTGCTTAATGTTATTTTATTCCTCTCTGTAATTTAATCAGTCATATAATACCTATAGCTAATTGCTAGTCTAAATGATTTTTATTTAATTAATACTGTCTTTACCTAGACTAATTCTGTTTTCTTCCCTTGGGAAGCATAAAGTATCAGGAATACTATATAAAGTACAGAACTTTTTTGCAACAACTGTGAGTTCATTAGATATCTTTCAAGAATTTCATTCTACATTCTCCTGTGTGTTTTGGGTTTCTTTAGAAGACAAAGGTAAGTTGTCATTCCCGGTGTTATAAATATGGTGAGCCAGATCAGAATTCAAAAAAAATAAAATTTATTTTCTCGCTTCTGCGATTTGAAATACAAAAAAAGAAATAAAAACACAACAAAAACACAGCCACAATGCAATAAAACAACAATAAGTCCAAGCCACAATAAAGAAAAGATTYGGCBGAGTCTGGGAAACGAATACGGGACTGRCTGGTACCDAGTCCTCCGTCATTCGCTCCGCCAGTCTGCTTTTAGGGTCCAGTTTTTRTACTTTTTATTTCCCTCGAGGCAAGGTTTTTCTTTGTCTGTGGCAGGATTATGACATTCATGGGTCCTCTCTTTGGGATTCAAACTTCTCAGGAGTGGAATCTGAATGGAGTTCGAGGATTAACTTTAAAACATATTCAATTGTAGAGTGGGGTCCCTTCGCCAGACCGAAAGATGTCTACTGGGGAGTCAGAGCTGTCTGGGGCTGATGGCTCAGCTGAAGTCCTTCTTTTCAGTTCCAGATTCTGGTGGACATTCCTCAGCCCGGGCTTTTCCTCTGGTGACTCTGCCAATGCATTCCTCCCACCTGTAATTCTTTAATTTCTCATGCCCAAATTAATATACAAGGCTTATTTATAACACCGGGAAGGGGGCGTGTTGTTAAGTAGAGTATTCAGAACAGAACAACAGCTTTGTATGGACTGTGGTACTCAGCAAATGGGCCAGACAGAGCCCCATCCATCCCACTTCAGTGTGTCCAACAGCAGAGAGTAGAGGAAAATGCTTACAAAAATAGTAATATAAACAAAGAACACAGAGGATAATTCTTTTCTTAGTAGAGGTTTCTTTACTTCAGAAATAGCCAGTAATTTCCTGAGCTTGCAGCTGAATTCACACTGTTGCAATTGATATTTATCCAAGTATGTAAAGTGCATGGATTTGAATAACACATTATTAACCTCTAAAAGCCTGTGCAGACTCAGATATCTAAGTATATAGAAGCACATGGAAAGACAGAGATTCGATCTTTTTTTCATCTTTGTTTCTAGATTCTATATGCTCACTTGGAAACATCAGTAATGGATTTCTAGTAGAGTTAACACAGATTTAGATCATACAATATCAGAATTTATGCATATAAATAATTTTTGAAAAAAAAGTTTTATTTAGTGAAAAGTTCAAGTGTGGTGTGTAGATTACCAGTATTGTATCTCAGATTAGTCTCAACACGTGGCAACAAGGAATATCTGTAAAGAACTATTAACAGTTTAATAAACATTTGTTTACAAATGTCATGTTCTAAGGTTAAATTTAAGGTTTCAGATCTATAGCTAATGCTGCTGCTTCAGGTTAGCAAGGATAGATGATTACCTTGTAATTTCCACAATCATCTTTGTTTGTCCTGCTAGGCAAGTTTATAGCTGCAGCCACTGAGGAACATCTCCCACGTCTCTTTTTCATTTCCCTAWTATTGCTCTGGCTTTTTCTTATTGAAAAGAAAGCTTAGATGGGAGTTACAAGAGAGAGACAGGCAATTGCTTAGGAGTTAGGAACACTCAGMTCACTTAAGGCACTGATGGCAGATTTTGTGCTGCAATTCTTTCCCTCAACTGAACCATAGATAGCTTGGAATGAGATCAGTGGGTTTTTTGTTTCCTTTATTCTTTAGGATTTCCTAGAGCTCATTCAATGGTTTTAGGTTTGGAGGATGTTTCTGTCAGTTCAAAGATAACCTCTTATGGAAATATATTTTGCTTTTATGAGACATCCAACTACCATGCTCTTTGAAAASAGATTTTAGACTACTGCAAGGAGTATTTGAATGCATTGTGCCAGTGGCAATTAAGGTATTCAGTTCACTCGATTTTAAGCTCTTTTTATATGAAAAAGTTATTTTATCTCCAACTCAAAGTGAATTTTTCTTTTTTATGGTTGTTTTTGTTACCTCTGAAGTATTCTGTGACCTGTGGGTAGCAATATTCTACTCAGGACTGGCTAGGATTGTGTTGATAACTGCCATGTACCTGTCTATTTTTGAAGCATTTTAAAGTCCTTAGAAGGCATGATGTGTTAATAGTTTCCAATAAATATTAGAGTATTAAAATTTTGAGTTTAGTTATTTTTACCAATTTAAAACAGTAATTTTAGTTTATAATTTCAAATAAATTTTAAATAAAATATGTTTCAAGTAATACCTTTTGTAAATTGGACTAAGCAAGAAAACAAAAACAAAAAAGCAAGTAAATTGATTAAAAGCTGCATTGCATCATCATTGCAGTAAACACTATACTTTTTTATTATTATTATTTATTTATTATTCTTCTCTCTCAGAAGAATAATTCCTATACAGTAGTGGTTTACAGTTCAGTTTTGATAAATGAAGTTGTAAAATATGGACACATTTAGAAAACCATTTACTTGTTTTTTCTTTCCCTCTTTTTCCTATCATCAAGCAGTAGAAATAAGAGAAATTAGAAAATCTTAATATGGTAGTTTCAGTTTAAGTTAAATTATTTCTGATATTTTATAGCTATGACAGTAGTCAATTGTTTATCATGTTAGCCAAAATCAGTAAATTACTATCCCAGCAGAAGTGTTTTGTATTTCATCTGATCTATGTTTCACATCAGTTCCTACTACTGTTATTTTTAATACATATATATATATATATATATATCTCCATCTTATACTAAAAAATATATGAAATTTTGTTCTTTGGTATATAGATTTCCTCTTACACCATCAGTTGAGTCCAAAGCTCTCCACCTCCACTGCCCTTAAGAGTGTTAAATGCCTGGTGTGATGGTAATTACCAAATTGTCATGTATCACACTACAGCAACCATAAACAATGTGATAGCCTCAAAAATTAATTGTGTCTATCATATTATTTGCCMTACTGGCCTAGAAGTTGCCTTAGAAAAAAACCCAGATGTTAGTTTACAATACTGAATAAAAAGAACCAGTGAAAATCCAGCCCAGGATTTTATGGAGATCATGCAATATGCAGAGCTAAAGGTAAGGAGATATTTTATGTTACACATAAAAAATGTATTGATTGGATATTGAACAGGAACTAGGAAACTGGAACTATTTGCTCATGAAGACAGGTTTGGGCTGACCTAAGCAGAGGGAGACAGAATGGAGCTAATTAACATCAAATCTGTCCCAGATGTAGGTCACAGTCTAGTTAGTGGAAAGAAGTCATGAAGGAAAACATGAGTCGAAGAAGAAGAGGAGTAAAAATATGAWCTTGTAGAACACCCAAGCATCTGACATTTTGCCCTCAGAGATGTACAAAGCAGATACCTGCCTGCCTGTCTGTAGACAGCTGATGTGARCAGGAAGAATTAATGCAACATGCACGTCCACCATAGTCAAGAAGAAAACTTTGTGGCTATGGCAAAGATGTCAAATCCTGTTAGGTTTGTTGTCTTTTCATAGCATCAGCAAACAGAGAGTATGCATTCTTGGGGAAATGTGCCACTACRTTTGTTGCAGCCTAAGATGACATGAGCATTTCAGGAGTAGACTTGTGTAGTAAACTAACCTGGAAATAGCTGCAAAAGGAAAAAGTTATGACAAAACACTGAGGAACTACAAGCATAGCTGAAAGGCAAGTGCAGAGATTTGACCAAGGGTTGAAGAGAAAGAATAAACCTGAAGATATTTACTCTTCTGTTTAGTCATTGTATACTGAACAGACTACATTAAGCAACACATGTTTCATGTAACAAATATTTATACATAAAGCTGGGTTCTGTCCTGTCAACTTGGTATCAAGTGTCCATGTCATTCATTCCAGGTCTGTGGTCAGAGACAAAAAGTAAAAATACAGGTAAAGGTGTCTTGGGAAGCAATTGTTTCACCCACTGACAACTGATGTGAAATAGCTATGAGGACTTATAAGCAACCAACTGCCTGCTTTTTACACCAGCTTCTCACCATAATTACATTCTGTTTGAGATAAACTAGTGTATACAGTGTAAGTATGATACATTGCTTCCTATTATTTAAGATTTATCCTACACTGTTCCTTGTGGAACCTTTCAGAKGCAGCCCAGGGACGTYGTGGAGTCACCAMCCCTGGAGGTGCTTAAGGAAAGACTGGATRTGGCACTTAGTACCGTGGCTCATGATTGAACTCAAGGATCTCAGAGGTCTTTTCCAACMKAATTGGTCCTCTGATTCTCTTTTGCTGAAGTTAATGAAGATATTTCAAAATATCCAACCAATCAATGTATGCCAATTATTGTGAAGGAACCCAAAAATCTTTTGAGCTTCAAATTCTCAACTGACTTGCATTCCATTGAGTTAAAAATGTTTATATTGTGAATSATTCAAATCATAAGCAAAATTAAGGATTGAGAGAAAATGACTGAAGCATCTTGCACAGACTAAACAAGAAGAAATAACAACATAAACTGTAAACTAAAGATCTAAAAGATTCTATAAACTATAGATCAAAAAAAGACATAAAGAAAAAGTCAGAAAGAAATTTTTATTTCTTTTATTCATTTTACTTCATGCCATGCACCAATTATTGCTATTTTATGATAGAGTATTTAATGCTTGATAATGGAGTACACAAGAAATAGACATTTCTATTTCTAAATCCCTTTTCTCTTTGGTCTTAATCAAAAGTCACTTCACAGCTTATACACTTCCTCTCATAACTGCTGTGTCTGTCCTAATAGGTAGAAATATGACTAAAGTTTACTTCTGGATCAGCCAGGCTAAGAAAAATTTTGCACTCTTAAATTCACAGTAAGATCAGTAGTCAAAGCACTATATAATATACTATACTGGTCTTTAACATAAAAACTTTCATTTTTACAGAAGAGACTCCATGGCAGATTCCCTCAATATGCATCCTGGGATTTTTTTCCATACTACTTCAACTAGAACAGACAACAGGGACACTTTTACATTTAAATGTACAGTACATTAGAGTTATTTATTGTCAAATTTGACTTATTCCCTACAGAGAAAAAGTCCAAGGACCGTTTAGCTTTCTATAGTATAAAAAAAGAATTGTCTATATCTTCCAGGGCTCTAGATATCCTTTACCTAACAATAAAAATGTCTCATCTGTGAAATTTTTTTCCTAGAAAATGAAGATGAGATACTATGAGATGTGACTGGAAGAAATGTTTTTGATAAAGCTTTCTTACAAAGATTCTGCTGAGAAATTCATAGGCGTAGTGTGAATAGGCTATCTCAGTCTGCATTGATAGAACAAAGAAGGCCAAAACACTTCTGCTTCTTGGTTTCCTTTGGCAGTCAGAAATCATTAATGATATTGACCATCAAAGTAAGTAGTGTCATAAATAAAATAATAATTTTTTCTCATTCTCCTTTTCAATAAAATATTGGCTYCAGAGACTGCCATCATTGTCACTAGTAGAAGTTATTAATGGTAATGTTGATGAACAAAACCATTAATGGTAGGTAGAATACATGGGAAAAAAAAAGTGGGAATTTATACCTACACCAAAATATGTGTGAAATTAAAGGTCTGAAACAATTCATCAGTGTAACAGCAACAAATACTTTGTGTATCAGCAATATTAGACTCTAAAAAACTGACAACAAAGGCAAAAATGTCAGCCATTCGTATTCATATGAAAATCACATGAGATTTAAATCTTAACWTAAAAGCCAAAATTAACTTGAGGGCTTATTAACTTGATATCCTTATCCTTTCCATAACCACAAAGCACAAAGAAAAAATATAAGCATGCATTCCCAAGATTCACTTCCAAGCGGGGATGAAGTGGTGTCCCTCCTGGAATGAGAGCAAAGCCTACTGCTATGGCCTAGTGATTGCCAGTAGCAACGTACAGCACAMAGGGTTCTGGTAGGAAAAGCCAATCAGTTGAACACGCACAGTAATGGCAGTCTTTTCATTCTCAGGGTACAATTTCCTTTTTAAAGAGCATGTCAGGTACAAAAACCCCATCCTCATAGAAAGGTCATAYGGCACTAGCAAAGGAAGACTGCCCGGGAATGAAAGAGAGGGAATTCCTTGATTTGGACTACTCTCCTGAGATGACCACATTCTTTTTCCCCAGCATGAATCCTACAAAACRCCTAGCCAGGGCCAAGTAAAATACAAAAAATCCAAACCAGCTGGTCTATCAAATTTGTGCTCATGCATGGGAGAACACTGCCTTCAGAGACTGTGTTAGGCAGAATGTTGTTCAAGACTGGGGGAAGAACATACTATTTACCACATGCTTGGTGGATTAATTCATATGAAAATATGGAAAGTTTATTTTTACATGCCAGACGCGGATAAAAAAATTTGTTTGAGGCCAGTCCCTGTCTAATAAAAAATGAAAATAGAATATGAACCATATCCATGCTAACATCGGTAAAGCAGAAAACAATCAAATAAAAACAAAATAAATTAGGAACTTATAGGAGTTTACTGTAAAACACTAATAAGTTAAATAGCTCATCTTTTCTCAGTACAAATCAATACAATATTAAAAATAGAAAAAACATTTTTAAAAATAAATTTTCAGATTTTTCAGAGCATAAGTTTCTATGTTGCATACAGATTTTTGCTTTATGACTTTTCTCGTTTCTTCATTTTTCTTTTGTTGTGCCTTTCTTCAAGGAAAATCTACCCAAGAATGTAAAGAATTCCTAGCACTGTAGCCACCTTAGTAGCTATATAAATGGAAAACACAAAATAATTAAAGCTATTAGAAATACAGTGAAAATTAGAAACGCTTTATGAAAGCTGAAGAGAGAACCTAGAATAAGAACACAGAACAAACATACATGATATTGCAATACAGAAGCTRATAATGCTTTCTTTCATACCTTTTACATGGGCAGAATGCTTGAAATTCTTCACACATTTATTTTTCATACATTTTTTCTGTTCCTTATTGCAAAACTTAAGAAATATTTTGAATTTTCAAAAATAAATAGCAATGCATTGATGGTCTCCTCAACTAGGAGGACATTTTGTAAAACATTAGTGRAAAAATGAATACTCCAGATTAACTGTAAAAACAGATAATGTGACAGAACACAGYTATGTTTTAGGTTTTGGTATTGGAGAAATTAATTTTCAAAAAATAAAAACAAAATTTAAGATCAGAGTGTTCATTTGCTTCTTTGGATCTGACAACCTACAATTTGTGCATAGCTTCARTAAAATCCTTCCTTACCACTTTCCATAATTCCATCCATCAATTTGATCATCTGTACAATTAATAAAGATAAAAAATAATTTGAAAAATTGGAGGGAAGAGGCGAGAGAAGAGAGTGCTTTCCTTAGCCATTCAGCTATTTTAAAGTTCTAGAAATTCATATATATATATATATATATATATATATACTCTTAGATTTCTATGTTATTATCAGTGAAGCATTTCATTTGGATTCGTAAAATGTTTAAGAGTTTGCTGCTTTCAAGTTTAGCAAAGATTCACTTAATTCTTTTGGTAAACAGAAAATAAAACCCGAACAAAGTCCGGGGGGTCTTTTTACACTTGACTATTATAAACCACTTAAAAACATTACTGTCTTGAGATAACTGCAGTAGGAAATTAGTGTCTCTGAATTTCTCTCAGAGCTCTAGGTAGTCCTTCTTCAGTCAATGCAGTAGAGAATTAAAGCTGTCTAAGCAGGCCAAAATTTCTTCTGACTTCCTCTGATTTCAAATGCAGAATGGACAAACTCCATTACTTAAAAAAAAAAAAATTTGAAAAATTTCATCTTACATGGTCTATACTGTAGTTCCTCAGAAAGTTTTCATAAAGAAAGTAAGGAATAATAATACTTTCATCTTTTAAAAATACAGGAAAATAATGTTGAAACAAGTGGAAACTTGAAGCCAGTGTAATAAATGATGAAAATATTAGAATGAAAATTATTGGAAAAAAAATTCTGCAAAGAAATAATAAATTACAAAATGTCTGCAAAGTGAGAAGTTGATAATAAAACTACCATAACTAGTTTGATAAATATTTTTACCATTATTATRGTGTATTTTTATCATGAATTATAAACTTCACAGAAGGTGAAGTTTTTTGTAGTTTTAAATAGAACTGTGTGATAGACTGGGACTGATGGAAGAGTGTTACTTCAAAAAATATAACGTTAAAAGTAAAAGTTTTAAAATTGAGGCTTCCTCAATAACCTTTTACTCATGAGAAAATGACTTTATTTTAAATATTCTTCTCTCCAGTGATACAAAATGTGAACGTGTTCAGAAGAGGAAACTGTTTGTTAGACATCCTTATAAAATGTTGAATTGGAAGGGGATCGAAATAGCCCAGTAGCAAGAGATGATTGTYAGAATGTGATCTGATCAGGCATTCCATGTAAAGAATAAAGAAGCAAAAAAGAAAAAGCCAAGAGAAAATAACAATGCTATAACCAGGTTTCAGACTAGTAAGTGAATATTGGTAGTGTTGGTCGAGAAAAAGAATCAAAGCAAATTTCCAGCACCATTATTCTTCCTTGAGGAGAGGGAAATCATATTTGTTCTGGGAATATGAGTGAATAATTAAACAGGAGACTTTTCAAGTAAAGTTCTTAATATGATTTAAAAAGCCAGAGCTTTCRAAATTGAGTATAGGGAGATATTCATCACACTTTCCTTTGTGTCTTTCACAGAGAATTTTTTTCTTTGCATCTTCCACATAAAAAATTTAAGGAARAAAGTTGTCTATGGGAGGACACCCAGAAATTACCATAGGTGCATTGTTAAAAGACAAGTAAATTTCCTGGCTGTTCTGTGAGCAGTAGGACAGTACAATTTATTCTAAATCAGTGACACGCTGATGAAAGGAGTTGATTGAACCATTATCAGACTATGTTGTGTAAATTTATGAGCTCTCTTATGGAGATGAGTTTCTGAATTTCCTGTTTGCTGCTTTTCTGGCACGGCTAAAGAGATTCCTCATTTCTTTACATTGTTGTTGAATTTAATGGAAGAGGGAAGAAGTCAGTGGGAATAAATTACTAAGAAAATAAAAATGCTTATACCAGGAGGGAGGGAGGGAGGG
>QVAJ01000059.1:1737422-1765942 GCA_003546035.1 Mixornis gularis | reverse complement strand
AGGAAGGAAGGAAGGAAGGAAGGAAGGAAGGAAGGAAGGAAGGAAGGAAGGAAGGAAGGAAGGAAGGAAGGAAGGAAGGAAGGAAGGAAGGAAGGGAAGCTTAGAGCAGATTGCCATTTAGTTAAATACATTTTTAAAGCTTGAAATACTTTTGCATCTCTCTCGAAAAGCTAAGAATTCTCTTGCTCCTTGTATTTATGTGCATGAACAGCTAGGGTTTAATCAGCTTTCAAAGGACAATGTGGTCTTTGATCTATCACTTTATTCCAAGACATTCAAACTAGGTCAAAACCTGACCGCTGCTTTTTGAATTTTGGATTGTGCCAAATTTTTTGTAGTTGTTGTTCTTCCCATTCCTGAATATTAGCTTGATTTTATAAATACAAGAGTTTCAGACAAACTGTTTCTACCCTGCTGAACAAGTAGAATTCAAACATGGAGCCAAATTAGATTTTCTGCACTGGAGAACCATTTTATTCATTCCATACAACAAAACTGAGAAGCAGCATATAGACCCTGCAATAATTAAGAAGTTTGGACTCAGTCACGAACTTGAATTTGAATCTGGATCCCAGACCTCCACTTATTTARTCTCATGTCTTTGTTCTTTTTTGCCTTAAATCTTGGAAAAATAAAAACCACAAAGAGACAACAGGAACATTGTACAGAAAATAACAGAATTGGAGTACAGTGTCTGCTGTAGAATAAAACTAAATAACAGTATGGCAATGTAATGCCCTTAACTGGTAGACTACGGTTTGCCACACAATCTCATTTAGAATATAAAAAAAAAGCTGCAGAACCTGAGAACATTTGTCAAAATTTTCAGAGTCAGAAATGGTCAGGAAGACAGTAACATTCAATGTAAAATGAAGTATCTTTTTTTTCCCCAAAGTTCTCATGATAGAAAAAAACTAAAACCATAGTACAGAACCAATTTAACTTTGTAGGGTCAAAAGTCAGGCTCTTTCCTTTCTCCAGCTCTCTATTAGTTCAAATTCCCTTGAGATACTTTATTTTTTTCAGAATTTTATGCCACACATTTTTCCCCCGTCAATAAGTCATTCTGTTAAAAAAATGTAACAATTGGAAATAYGCATTTCTTCCTCCTAGTCAAGGGTTTGCAACCACAGTAACATAAAAAACAATTAACTTTTGTGTGGCAGCTTATTTCTTACATGTAAGTCCATCTAACCATCAAAAACAGAAATCTACAATATCATCTTCAGTGCACTCTTGTTAGACTGTACTGCAAACTTTGTAGTCATTAGTGGAATCTTGTGCACAACTATTTCCCACACTGAATAAAAAAAAATGCTCAGAGAAAATAATATAGAGAACAGAACTGAGAAAATATTCCTGTCTTCAAGCTACTGGCTTTCTGTGTCCAATCATTAAATAAAATATATAAAAAATACACATGCTATAAAAAATAAAACCAGCATTATTTTGTTATACATTAATATTCGYGATATATCAGTTTTCTGAAAGAGAGTAATTTGACACTTTTTTCCTCATAGTTCATTAGCAACCATATTCTAATGTCATCTTTATATAAATATATTGAGTCTATGTAAAACTGAAAGTAAAATTTGCTTTCTTTCTAATAGCTTGAGCAGACCAATTCTTTTTTTTTTTTTTTCTAAATTTATTCTTTAAATATGGATCATGTCATAATCAAAAGCAAACTTTTGCTCATATGCAGATCTGGATGCTGATCCAACATATGAAAAAATCATGGACTCTAATGCACTTTTTCTAACGAGCTCATTCTCTTACTGTCTTTCAACCACTGTGACTGAAATAAAATTTTTATTCAAATGGTTTTTCAGTCCCATTTCTTTGTTCTCTGGGATATTTTTGCTTATGATACCACATATTTACACAACTCAGACTGTTCTCACTAGATCCTCATATCAGAATCTTAATCCTTCACATTCTATTGCCATAGGTTCAAAAATTTTTTTTAAAAAAGTCTTTGGCCATCTAATAAAAGAATARCAAATTACAGACAGGAAAAAAAAATCTGTCAATATTGGTCCAAAATTACTGTTATTCTTTTCCRTATACATGTGTAATATCTCTATTTAGACTTTGAATCTCTCTCTGGCTAAAACATSTCTACATAGCTGGATATTTTGTAAGCTTAGATATGACTAAGCACTGATCTTTTTTCACAGGAAATATATTTGTAATTTTATCTAAACCACCTAAGAGATGGAGGGCAGAGTCCAAGTTAAGTGATTCATCCAGCTAAGCATGACTGCAGTATTCCTAAACTCTTCAGGATAGAAGTAAAATTTTAAATGTGTTCAGTGGCAAAACTAGTTGTTAGAAGTATATGGGGCCAGAAAGAAAGCAGAATGACAAGTTTAGGTACAATATCTAATAAGCTATCAAGAAAAATAGAGATTGAGGGCTTAAAATTGTTTTGAATATTTTTGTACTTTCACATAGCTGTTTATCAGAGAGAATGAAACTAATGATCAACAAATAGTGAATAAAATGGGAATTTTATATCCATTAAAATTTCTTAACACCATTTGTACTTSAATAAATTGAAAAGATGTTAGGTGAGATGCTATGAAAGTTTCCCTTTTGTAATTTTCCCATAGGAATTCACAATACTAGACAACTTTTTCTGAATCTATATCAGACTTAATAGGGGGAAAAAAACTATATCACAGACATATAATACATTTAATGAACATTTCTTTTTTCTTTCCTGGTAGGAAGAAGATGAAAGACGAAAGTGAATAAAAGAAGATAAAAGAATCATTTTCATTATAATGCAGAAAGATTACTGTATTTAAAAGACTCCGTGTCTTTCCTGACAGTATTCCAAATCCTTGCGTACCTATTTTCTTACAACCCTATTTTGTCTCCTAGTATTGGTTCTGAGTACAGAAGCTGAAATAGCAAGCACTGGTAAGACATGCTGCTCCTCAAGCAGGTTTACTTCTGGAATTTTTGTTTTCCAAAACCTTGGATGATAATTTAAAATGTGCAATGGTTTATAGGAGGAAGAATAATTATTCAGAGGAAAACRGCTGGGAGGATCAGATTTTTCCTGGACTTTGCTGAGGTTGAACAGGCATATTTTTTTCCTTTCTCAATGTAAGTGCGAGTCCTTCAGCCTCAGACTACTGAATTACACAGTTCTCTGTGTTAATGCACAGAGCTTTCTGGGATAAGTGGGATATCTAGGAGGGAAAGAAAAACTATGCACTACCCCACGACAAACAAAGCAGTGCCATGCACAGTGTCTCTGTCAGATCCAGAACAAAATGTCCCGGGTTTTCTAGCAATTTACACCCACATGATTTGTCACTAGGGAGGGCGGTGTCATCTATTGTAGAATAAGTCCTTTACAGGATCATTAAGGCACTTCATTCATGATCAGAAAGGCATGAATGCCTTTTTTTTTTTTTTTTTTTTTTTTTTTTTTTTTTTCATCTTTAAGCAAACATGAATTCCAAATGTATATTATCCCTGAGTGACTGAGAGCAAGAATTTGGTTAAGGTGACCTAATGGCTTTTAGCTGTTTGTAATATACATTATCCAGGGACTCACTGATACTTCAATACTCTGAGAAAATGTTCTCATCCTATGACAGTATTTTTGTGGCTCTTATTAAGGACTCCTTTTAGAAGATGATTTATGTCAAGATAATGTTATGCTTTAGCAGAGTATTTTATTCTGAGAATAAAATTTTTAGACTGTATTTCAACTCTGTTTATTCATTTTTATATGACCCATGTGCACATATGCTGTAAAATATGGGGCTTGTTTCCATAGTTGTAAAATGTATACGTACATAGACAGCACCCAGAAGTGCAGACGGAGAGATCATAAAAGTTTTTATATATCTTCATTGTACCTCCAGTCCCACTTCTTATCAACCATACAGCTATTAATTTATCCATCCTGCAACACTCAACTGTCATGTTGTTGAGGTTTTCAAGTGATCTCCCATTTTCTCCAGCCCCTATTTCAAATGGAAAGAACAGTGCTTTACTGTGCTTTGTAAATTTTTTTCCATCTAACTAAACTCTCTTAACAAGAGTTTGACAGTAAGTGTCAACAAAATAGTTAATGYTTGTTCTTGAAACCTTTTGAAGTTTTCAATGAAGCAAATATGAGTAGAAGAGTCCTCASTACGTAGAACTGTTCAACAGGAAAATTATATTCTTAAGCTTGACTTTAATAGCAGTTTCAGACTATTCTTCAAGCATTTCTCTTGAATAAGCTGTTTCTCTTGCAATTCAGTAACAACAATAGAAGAAGTAATGCAAGCCTCTTACACTTCAGTTTTCTYAATGTTTTATTCACTCATCATCTGCAATTAAGACCCATATATATTTTCAAAAATGTTTTTCTTGCGTATTTTTTCTTGGTTTTGAAGAAAACAGAAGGTGGTACACTTTGCTTCTTCAAAATAATTAAGATTTTTTTTTTTTTAAGTTGTCATACTCTTTTTCCTCTAGGACTCATTTTCTTCTTTGCACCACAAGTACTCTATTTTTATTTCAGTAACTTTATTCTCCAGTCATTCAACTAGAGTTTAAATAGTTCCATCTGACAAATAGTATTGAAGTCTGTCAAAGTCATGGATGATTACAGAAGAGCATATGGTATAGCTGGACCATTGTAACTATGTGTCTATTTGCAATGAAAGARACTTTTAAGTGCATTCTGGACTGTATACAAATGCTTTGATCTATTTTCCACAAAAATATTGCTTATAAAATTGAGGTAAGTCAGCATTTGATCATATTGTGGATCTCCACAGTGTGGTCTGTCCCATCATCCCACATTAGCCAGGATTATACAGAGTAAAAATCCATTCATATTCCCCTTTTATTCACCATTAGGCTTTCTCTCAGTTGATTAACATAAAAAATTAGCTCCAGCTTTTAAAGTTTGGTATTCAAACTGTACTTGTTTCTTTGCAAACAGCCATAAAAACTTGAGATTGAACAGTGACTACAACAGGACTTTAGGATAAATGTTGATGTTTGGCATTGTTGTTTGCATATACTAGTATTATGACTAATTTCCTATATTTTCTGTAATGAAACATGATTTGCTCTGCTGTTGTCTCCCACAAATCAATAACAGATGATCCAGAATTAATGCTCTCTATAGTCTAGTTGAACACTTAAGAAATAGGCCATGAGCACTTTGGGACATAATCCAAATGGTTGGACTTTAAACGTTAAATAATTACACTGTGAAAGGCATTTTTCTCATAATTGAGACAAACYCGTAACTACACTTCAGTTTTATTATAAAACTATTCTCAAGAGGGAAAAAATGGATGTGGTTAAATAACATTGTGTAATATGGATTAAAAAAAAAATTATGAATTTTCATTCAGCGCAGGAAATTGAATGAGCATTAAGTAAATGCCTCAATTTCAAATTAAGTGATTACTTGTAAGAGTCTCTGAGAATTCATGAATGAATCCTCATTAGTAGGAAGCAGGTGGAAGTGAAACTCATCAGCAAGCTGTCTCCTTCATAGCTGTTCATGGTATAGATGTAGGTCACAGYCTAACTGTGCAGTGTAAGAAGAAACTGAAACACCCTTTTGAAGTCTTCAGAAATGGATTGCARGCAAACAAGGCGGAAGAAAACTGATTGACCATGCATGAATTTAGAAAAAACAGAGGTGTGGAAAAGGCAGACAAACTCTTTTTTATCAGCATRTGCTCACTGAGGGTGAAAACATGGGAATAGAATTTGTAGAATAGGTGAAGGGTGAATATCACCATTTGCACTGAATCTTATTGTGCCTTCTATGTATTTGTGTAGGTGTTGAACATCAACACACTTAAGGATTTCTCTTCCCAAAYACACACTATTGTTTGATTTTTCCTGTGATCACAACCTAATCATATATGAAGAGGAATTACCTCAAAGGTGATTGCAAAAAATATCCTGCTAACAGTCCTTTCAGAATGATTAAAATGACATTATATAATATTTAGGTAAGGTAGAAGAGAAGGAAAACACAATGGTCTGGCAAATCACAACTGTGCAGGTTTTGGCATATAACTTGCAACTCAAGATTTTTAACACTTTTAGTGTTGCACTAAAGGTATGGGGATACTTACATTAATGGTTGTGTGAGTCATATGCTCTTTTATATGCTTTGAATTTCAATAAAAACTATTTCAAACATGAAAATAATACCTGCCTAATGATGGAAAATGCTGCACAGATTATTTACTTTCAAGTAAACACTTAGAAAAAAAAAGAAAAGCTACCCAATAAAGTCATTCCATAACGAATAGTGCAGTTACATTTTTAGCAGGAGCTATTTATGCAGAAACAGTCCATTTATTCTTTCATTTTTCCAGCTCTGTAAAATAATATTTCAGTGTCTGCTATATGTAAGATCCAAACTTTATCTAAAAAAGTCCTGGACAACATAGAATCATAGATTTARTTAATTTAGAAGGGACCTTGAAAGTTTAACCACCTTGGAAAAACAGAGGTAAATAGATCAAGGTGCTCAGGAATTTTTCAGGTTATTTTATTTATCTCTGAAGGTGTAGGTTTCACCACATTTCTGAGTGCCTGCTCAGCTCTCAGATTGCACCAACCTCATGAATAAAAATGAGCTATCTCTGACTCTCCTTGTTTAATAYGTGTTCCGTTCCCARTTGTCACAGTGGTCSTCCACTAGACTCATTRTAGTGTGAAAGCATCTTTTCTTGTGTTGGGATCTCTGAAGTAAGGAAGAACAGCACTCTGGATGCTGCTGACATTCAGTTAGTTGTTTACCATGACTATCAAGTCYTGCAAACATCTTTCTGAGTCTTGTAGAGCTACTCTGTCTCCAGCCATGGCYTGGCCTACATGTGGTTATTTCAAACCAGAAGCAGAAGTTCCCATCAGTCTTTGTTGAACTTCAGTTTCTATCMGCCTYTTTCRCCAGGGCCAAGGTTAYTCTGCAGCAGCCCTGCTTTATGGARCGTTGATCACTCTTTCTCCCACATCCACAATCCATATACAGTTTGGTATTAACCTTAAAAATTATTTAGGATGCACTATCTCTCTCCAACTGTGTCATTATTAGAGACACTGAACAGTATTGACCCATGAGCAACACAGCCTATAACTTGGCACAAGTTTGACTTTATACCATTCCTGGACTTCAAGTATTGGAGCCCAATAATTTAGCACATTTTTACTTCATTTGGCAGCCAACCTTCCCAAACTGTATTTGACTGGCTGGAAGGATAGAATGGGAGATCAAGGCAAGGCAGACAACAGCTACCCTCCCTTCATTCACAGGAGCAATCACCTCATTGTAGACCTTTATTGGATTAGTTAGACACAAGCTGCCAGCTGTTCCTAGTTACTTTCTCTTCCTCTTCCTGGGGACCAATACACAGCTTTTAGGATGATGCATTCCATTATTTTTTGGCTCAGATTTATCACATCACCTTTAGTTCTCTGGATCTCSCTTCATGCCCTTTTTGAAAATGATTTAAATGTTTTCTCAAATGTATACTTCAGAGAAAATTTGTTTATAGTGCAAACAAAAGCCATATTAAATAAATAAATGTTATATTTATACCACAAGAAACTAAATATWCCTTAAATATGTGGGATAATAATCTCTCTTAGTACTGGTCAACACCTACTTTGAGCATTTACTTGCTAATATGTGGTGCTGGAGTAGTGCCTAAATATTCTGACAGAATCCAMGCTGAAAACAAAAAACAATTTATGCACCAACAAACATTAGTCAAACCTATTTAGTGTCTCCAGCTGGCAAAGTTTCCTCTTAATGCTAAATGTAGCAGTTCGTCCAACATAATTAAGCATCTTCAGATACCTTAATACCAAAATGCAAATGGAAAAAAAAAACAAACTTAAATAATTAAGCCTATCAGTGTACTCTTTCTATTGGATTAACATAAGTGAAAAATTAATTATGGCTATAAATTCATTATTTTTTTTAATTACACACGGGTTTTTCTCAGATTATTCAAAAACATTTTTTTTTATCTTTTATAGCTCAAACGATTATATATGGCAAATAAAAATTGATAAGTATAGGTTTATGGAGCGCAACATACAAACRTAACGTCTTCATTCAAAGAGCAAAATATGGAGGCTAAACCTCCATATAGAGTGTCTAAGTGTCCTGTTCAAAGTGCTGGCTTACATCAGTAGAAAATCTGCTCAGAGAGTAAGTACAGCTTACAAGAACCGAGAATCTCCCCRTTGGAATTCCTGCTTGGTGGCATAGTATCCTTAATTTTGAGGAGAAATTTTCTATTTCTAAATACCTAGCTACGCAGAGTTTTACATATATTCACTTGTACTGGAGGTGAGTGAACCCCTAGAAACCAACCTTTTATTTTTTAAATCTTTTGAGTCACATATCTCTCTATGCACTGTTTTACTCTGTTCTCTTAAAAAAGGTGTCATTAAGTGTATATCTAAATGTTATTGTCACTCTGGAACAATTTTTACTTTTCCTGACTTTTTATATTGTGGAAAAGATTCAGTATATGGCATGAACAGAATACTCCACCAAGATGGACCAAAGTGCTCACTAAGCCTCATCACTGAGTAGAGGAAGAGTCCAGGAGCTGACAACTGACAGAATGAAGTTATGAACTCCAATTATTTTTAAAACATTCTCTCCTCAGAAGTGAAGTAATATATATACTGAATTATATATGCCAAGTGAAGTATGATGCCGAATTGTTCGTTTGTTTTCTGCCCCATAACTTTTTTTTTTGCTATTAGTAAATGTGAAAAATAACAGTGTATTACAGTTAGGTTAAAGTGGAGGAATTATTCTTGTAGCATGTAATGCACAAGATATTCTGCCAGCACAGGAAAGTGCTCTGAGAACCATACAGGGGATTCAAGTGTTTTCTACTTAATTTTTATTCTTTTTTGATGTCTCAATCCTTGTTTGAAGTATACTGAAATATATAGCAAGTCATCTTGAAGCTGTTTGTGAGTCAGACTTAATAATATTTTGGAATGGAATTTAGAATGCAATATCCCAAACTCCAACTGATACAACCATAGTCTTCTGAGAAGTTCTGCAAATCACTAATTCTGTCATTATTACCAGCTGTGGACATCTAAATGTCAAAAAATTAGATTCAGTCCCTGCAGCTTATAATGAAACACCAAACTATTGTTATAGCTAAGCCAGTAGAATAAATTTATCAGCTCTTTTGAAAGTTTTTTTTATAACCCAAAGGTTTTCCAATGGTATACACATACATGTTTTCCATATGTGTATATAGAGGAAAATTTTCAAGTCATATCTCTGGATATGCTTATTTAAAGAAATAATTATAAATTGCACTATGATTGTGATGAAACAAACATTTCTGAAAAGCTTAGAAAAATATGCATTTTAGATGCAGCAGACCAATGTTGTTTGAGGTCTCAAACCAGGAGGTTCTCATTTAGGAAATCACCATACAGATTCTTTGAATATACTTGTCTTGATATTAGAGAAAGCACAGGGGGCTTGATATCAGGAAAAGGACTAAATTTTATTTTTCTTTGGCCTATGTGATTTGTAATTGTGAAAATGTGAAATTATGTGATATATCAATGATCATGATTCACCAGGTCCTAACTCTAAGATTCCACTTTCCTATAGATTTTTAGAAAGTCATTATCCCCTGAGTTACCTTATGGGCAAAGAAGTTTAAACATTCCTTTGTTTAGAGGTTTGGGAACAGATCTGATGGGTAGACTGCTGTAGGGAAAGGAACTCAGATCTTCCCTATACTGAGCAGCAAAAAGAGACACACAATTTGTTCTTCCATACAGGGAAATGTTTAAACCTGAGGAGTTTTAACGGTAATTTATTATTATGAAGCTCTCCATAAAAAAATAAAATAAATCAAATTTTCCTATTAGGTCTGTTCCTGCTCAGTTTTTCTGATATCACCCTTGCACTTCAGGGGCACTTTGCCCTTTCTTTGCTTACTAACAGCTGTGAATTGCCTTCCTCCAGTCAATGAGGAGCTTAATGGGCATGTTGGTTCTGTATTGATCCTATGCAAAACCTGGGGTTGTAGATATTCTTCTGAACACCAGCAGCTTGTGTCTCATGACAAGGCAAGTCTGACTGAATGCTTTAGCACAGCATTTCCACACATTAATGATGCTGTGGTATCTTTCACTTTAATGATTAATTTGAAATCCTTAGGTTGACAACACAATGTTTTGAGTAATATTGCAACATTTTTCAGTATTTCTAGACTTGAACTTTTGGCATTTAGTTCCTGGTTAATAGTATTTTCAAGATTTGCAATTTTGTGTACCACAGTATATTGTAATATGAAAGTACTTCACCTTCKCCAAATGAAGTTCAATTCCAAAATTAGGTTTCAAGTACAAATTACRAAGAACAGAAATTAGAACATGAAATTAATGTTCATTACAAGATCTTCACACAAATCAATGCTACTGACAATTTTTGAGCAGATTGAGAATGACAGGACTTTTGAAAGTCAGGCAATTAAATTAACTGGAAGAGATATGTGAAGGAATTTACACAGCCCTTTCCAGTCCATTTGAAACTTCTAATGCTTATTTCTACCATAAAAAGTACAGTTCATTTAGTTTATTTCAARATCATGCATTTATTTTACACAAAACTAAAATGCAGACTAGTTCATTAAAATATACAATTTATTGGTTGACATGATCAGCCTCATAAAAAGTTACTAATATTTAAACAGTTTAAATATTTAAACTTATAAAAGTTGTAAATAAATAAAGGTGACAACAGTYTTAGTAGCTGATGTCAAATATATCACAATGTTTTTTTTCTCTACAAACAACTACAGAAACTACAGAAGATATTTGGGTGAGTAATTATATAGTGGAAATGGCAAAATTGGATTTGTAATACCAAAGATTGAAAATTCAAAACAGGCATTCCTGAAAAAACCTTGATATTTATTATTACTTTCTACTGACTAAGATTGTCATATTATAATTTCACTCTTGAAATTTTTTGCATCTGTATATATTACAATATATTTATGGCAAAATAAGAAATGTATATTGTATGTCTTTAGATTTGCAAAGAACTGTTGCTGTTACTAGGGCTTTACTTACAGCTCTTCCTCTAAAAGAGCTTTTTTTTAATACATTAAAAAAATATTCCTCACACAGAGCATGCTGGCATACTGTAGTGACAAATACATTAAGAAAGGTATATTTCTGGAATCTACTTTCTTGTGGCTGCTGATGGTACCCAGAACACCCACTAAACCTTGTCCAGTTAGCTGTTCTCATGCCTTGTTGACTGCCTACTGATAATGACTGGACTGTTTGTCCTCACTTTACTGATCACATCACTCTCTGGAGAATAAATTTATTGATTCATTGATGACCCTTTTAATAATGCAATTACATTTCATCCTGCTTAACTGATTCGCTGCTTCTGTTGATTGTCCATTTATTGATTTCATTTGCTCAGCTAATTTTTAATCCTTTAACTTTGCCTGTTTAATTTCGTTGCATTACCTGTGTATTTTACTTATAATTGGTTTTACAACCTAATTGACTCTGCCTACATGATTTTCTCACTTAATTAATTGTGTGTTTATACAATTAATTGCACGGATTATACACCCCTAATTAATTGATTACTGCTTAATCACATAATTTCCTGGTGCTGAGCTGCAAAAAATTTGGTGGCCATAGTCACATTCTGCCAATATTTGCCCACGTTTAACCATGTCTCCTTTATCCTTTCTATTTTGCTTAATCTATCACYATCTACTTACCTATTTAATTGTTTCACTTTTACTTTTTTATTTTAATTCAATACTAACTAGCCGCTATCTAATACTGTCAGAACTTCTCGTTATGAATTCCATCATAAGCTCTAGTTAATTTATTATTCAAATTTTGCTTCCTCTAATTAGAAGCTAGAGTATGGTTTTGCAAGGATTTAATCCCAGATTATAATATATTATTCTAGATTAATCCTGTCAAATTAATTGAAATAATTCAATTTCATGAATAAAAATGAGCTACCTCTGACTCTCCTTGTTTAATATGTGTTCCATTCCCAGTTGTCACAGTTTGTTTCCTCAAAAACAAACAAAAAAAAAAAAACCTGGAGTAGATCATAGGCCTATGATAGCATAGTCAGGAATCCAAGTATTTTTCCATACAGAAGTACCGAGAGAGCTATAAAACACTGTTATCTATTTACTCCTATGAATCTTAAAGAGAACTAACATTATAGAAGTGCCTCACTAAAAGCAATCTATACCACAGCTCCTCAAAATTTTTCTGAGAAAATAGATGTCTTTGAATGTCTTGAGGAGAAGACAGGAGYCAAGCTTTTAAATGTCTTTAAAGTATCTTTTCTTCCTTTTTTTTTTCCTTTTCTCTCTACTTAAAGGATCATAACATCAATGCTTCCTTCCCAATTTCAGAGCTTTTCACAGTTATGCATCTCACTTCTGACTGAGCCTAGTCTTTGAAGCCCAAAGAGATGGAACTCCTTTATGTGCAGAAAGAACTCTACTTTATGTGCAGACTGCTGCAAATAGAAAATGTCTTGATAATATGGATGGATTCTGTGGATGTCCCTTTCAAGGTCTGTAGTGTATAGACACAATATTTCATGCTTTCTGAGCCACTTTAGTGCAACCAGGCAGAGGCTGAGAAGCAACTAAGTAGACTTGTTGAGTGTCTCTGAACAGAAAGATTTTACTGGGTTTAACTGAAGGGAAATTGAAAAGGATTTGATAACAGAAGACTAAAGTTACTCCTCCAGAGAGAATACCCTGATGCAACTGTGCTTCAAACTCCTTTAAATTTCCCTCACCTGCTGTAGTGGGATAATTTATTTATGACAGAGTAAAACTTCTAMATAGGAATATTAAACAGCTAGTGGCATGTCTTCCAAGTTACAGATTCTGCTATAGAATTAAAACTTTTGTATCTAATTTACTTTAAAATCATTGTCAACAAACATAGCTGTAACAGCTGGCAACATATTATTTCTCCCACATAAACCATAGATAAAATAAGCATTAAGATAACATATTGTGCCAATAGGGATACACACATAAAYCTTGTGTTATTTAGTCAAAATGGCTGAAATGTTGCATTCCATTTTGTTTCATTATAGGCAAAAATTAATGGTAATGTGGGCAGACACAATTAATGTCCTAATTTAAGGTGGAAGAAATTAGACTAGCAAAAGCAAAAGKTTAGAAACTATCCAAATGCAATTTTTGGTGTCTGGTGGGCTCTGTGAAATTTAACTTAGAATGTTTAGGGAGATGAAATGGCTGAGTTAAGCTTAAAGTCATGTACTGTTAACTTTGAGAAAATGATGAGGAGAGCTGAAGAACCAAGCTTTTGGAAATACAGAGAAACAGTGTTTAACCTTAAAAAATGGAAAGCTGTATCTGTATAATCTTAAAGATAGTTTTCTCCATAGTGAAAGAAATAATTTAGAGACATCTAGAAGGCAATAAAGGGAAGTATGAAGGAGAAAACATTTCAAAGAAGCTTTTTCACTTTTCATAAGAGGATAAAAGACTCTGGATAGAACAGTACAATGATATCATGCATATTGACTTATCTATTAATATATAGTCTCCATGGTAACACTTTTGAAAATATATCTCACATGATTGCATAAGCATATTAGAAGCACATGGATTATTTGAAGTTACTACTAACTTCAATTTTAAAATATATTTAAAACTATAAAATATATTTAAAACTATTTTTAAAATACATTCAAAAAAATTGTATTTTTTTCCTCACTAACTGTGAGGATAGAGAAGAATTTAGATTGTCTCGTATTTTAAATCTGATACCATTCAAAATGTCATGAATGTTTTTAAAGACTTAGTGGTATTTTTATTAAATCTGCAAACAACAGTGAATCCATGTAGGCTTAGTGGCAGACAGGACTAGTCTTCAGAGAAATATCCATACATTTGAACAATAGATAGATAATATAATTAAGATAGAAAATATAATTACAATAGTATTCAGTGTCCTACATGTAATAATAATAATAATAATAATAATAATAATAATAATAATAATAATAATAATAATAATAATATATTTTAATGCAAGGATTGAGGATGACTGACACCAGATTGCCAAAAATGAACTTCAGGTCATAGTAGAGTTAAAGCTGAGTATGAAACAATATTACCACAATGTTATGAGAAAGACAAATAAAATACTAGGTTGTACAGAATAACCCTTTATTTGTAAAATTGGCAATAGTCTTAAAAGGTTTTGGGGTTTTTTTACAAATAAAGATGTAACTGGAGTTCTGTGATCAGCTTGAGGAATAAACTTTCCAAGAAGGCCTAGAATAAGGTGAGAAAAATTATCATACATTTATAGAAGACAGCTATGGAAATTTTGTGAGACTTTTAAGTCTAGACTGAGTGAATCAAGGCTCCTAGTTCTAGATCATAAACTGCTCTTCATGTGCTCAACTGAGAGTCCAAGGAACTATGGCTTTATATTACAACCAAAGAAATTTAAGTTAGATTCRGAACAAACTTTCTGAATTGTAAGGCTTGCTAAGCATTGACTATGATTCCTTTGGCAGAGTGGAATTTCAAGTGACAGCCAGATGTGGTTGTATGTCAAACAGGTGATGGACTATTATCACAAGGTTCCACCTTGCTCAGATTGCCATAGAAAATACCAGTATTTTCCATCTTGCCATATTGCTTTTCAATCTTGTATATTATTTTTTCCCATCTATTTTACAGTTTTATAGGTTAAAAATACAGAGAAACACATATTTTTTTCTAATTAATGCTGGAATATTAAAAAATAAAATTCTATGATCTGGGATTCAGTTTAGTGCAAAACATACTTTTTAGTCTCACTAACTCACTAAGAAAATTGTTGCCATTTTTAGATGACAAATGGTMATTATAATGAAATTATAATGGCAAATAGTTGGAAGTGTTTTGTCAAGGAATTACTAGTCACTCAGTGTATTCTTCATTCTTCACTCAAGTGAAATAATAAAGAAACTACTTTTCACTTCTAATTTAGTCGAGATTATCAATTTTATGTTTGAGACTATCTAGAGCAGACAGCCTGTGTAAAACATTTGCCTCCAGGACAAAATTTGAAGTGCTTACTTTTTTCAGCTGACAACCAAATCACCATGTTCTTTTGAAGAAGCAGTCTTACAGAAAATGCCTTGGTACTAAACAAATGCTTTTTAAATTTCCAAGTTCAAACAGAGATGGGCAATATATTCTGAATGCTTCACAAACCTTTCCATGTATTTTCTAGGCCTGTCTTTCCCAGCTGTAYTTCTAGTAAAATCAGCAAAGGTTCATATTCTACACAACTGACTGGAGAAATGAAATGACAAATCAAAGTCCTAGGAAATAAGTGTTTAGGCAAGAGAGGGGTTGGAGTTTTTCTTGTTTAAAGTCTCACAGAGGCTATAATTCCAAATRCAAGCTCAGAATGTACAGCTACAATGACACAAAACACATTTRGAGAAAGTAGGAAAATGCCCTTGCCTTTTCTCTGTAGCAACATTCCCCCCAGTACCTGCATGCAAATAAGCATGTTAAATACACTWATTTCTAGTTAATCCATAAAAGCGTGGGACTTGCCTTTGAACACTGCTGAAATCTTTGCTCAAAAAATAGAAAACCTTCAGAATCCCTTTATAACTACTTTAAAAGTCCTAAGTAGTTTGAATTCAGAGTGCAAATTCAAGCAAGCTCATACAGAGTTTTGCTTCTTTGTAGATAGCAGAAACTGTTGTCAGATTATGAGATGGAAACAGCCAGCAGAGTTTTCAGTACACAGAGGCCTGAGATAAAAACAAAGCACAGTATTGTCATTTTGTAACAGCTTTAATCATGCATAACAGTTTGTTCTAATGAATATGTATGAGACACTGATGAACATGAATGATTGATATTTATGATTCACAAAGTGAAGAAGCTTATCTATATGCAGATTAAGTACCTCCAAAAAAACTATTCTTCCTCTTCTCTCTCCTGTTTTGGCAAAATTCCTGCATCRCTGAGCGTTCAAAATTTGTAACTTTCCTGCAAAAACAGCTTAAAGCTCATAAGAAAAAAATATCATCTACTCTCTTCAAATATTTTACTTCAAGATTTCTCAGAATAATTTGAAARAATATACAACAATTGCTATGCAGAATGTTATTTTAAGGTATTTAGTAAATATAGCAAGCAAGGGACAAATGAAGTATGACTGGTTTATCTTTATATTAATGTTAATATATTTAACAGAGCTAATATTGGAGATGGAAATCTGATGCAAAAACATTGTGAATTATTTGTACCAGTTATGATAATGAATATACATATACATAATACATATGTGGGCTTAAAATTATTGGTTTAAGATTCCTAGCCTTGGAGAAAATGAGCCTTTCTCAGTGCAACCTGACATTTCCTTTACACCATATTAATCCATAAAAAGCAGAAAATTTGGCCTCTGCAAAACCCCTGAATTTTGCATATTTTATATAGTACAGAATGCCTAATATTTAAAAATAATCTTTGTCAATGTTATGAGATTTGTTAATATTTTCTGTGTGATTTAGATCTTAAGTTGCCTCTCACACAAGTGCTGCAATTAACATACAAAGCCAAGCTCTATTATTGCATGTTGGAATAGAAAACAAGAAGTCTATTGAAATATTAWAATTAAATAGGCTTGTATTGCATTTAATACACGATATACAACAGAAAAAGTATTAGAGGCAACAGTAAAAAATATTAAATAATACCTTGCTTTCTTTTGGGAATTAAAAAGTATTTTCTTGTTTGTATAGACGAGTTGTAATTTCTTTTTAAGTGGAAAACTGTGTATAATGATAAACCTTATTTTTAAATTACATCATAATAGTAGCTCATTACCTCTTAGCATCTTTTAAATGCCAGCTCCCTCACRGTTTCAGCATTTCAAGGCACACTCAGCTTCAGGAAGCTGGATTAATAATGTAATGACACAATTAAGATGAAAAGAAAGGGACCTGCTGTTCAGATGATAGATACTATGCATGAGATTTTGCTGTATCATCTCAAGATGCACAAGTATTTCTTACAAAAAGTACTATGTCCTTAAAATATATTTTTCCTTAACCATATCCTACAAATTCATCTAGTTACCTGAATTGGTTTCCAAGAGCACTTATCTTAACAATAGGCATTTCATTTAGATCCATGTTCTGTCCCAGGTGCGTGAATGAGATTTATAAAAATGAAATAATCTGTGAAGGTCCAGAAAGTGGCCATTTATACCTGTGAGCCTTGATGGAAAACTTTACAGGCTTCTTCAAATATGATCAACAGATATTCCTTCTAAATGYGGTGGATGTCAATGCAAGGTATCTTTTACTGAGTGAACAGCTTTTGATTATCTTTTAGACCTTTTAGTCCTCAGGTGCAAATTTAATGTTGTTAGTACCTGCTAAATAATTTAATCTCAAAAAACTCCACAAGAGTCCCTTCTGAAAGGCACTTTTAAGCTCCTGGGGTTTACTTTGATAATGGTTTGAGAAGTCTTGTACTGGCCATCAGTGACAAGCATTGAAGTTTGAAGAGGTGTAAGGAAGGTTATTAGAAGTGCAAAAGTTAAAAAAAGGTGCGAACAAAAGCTAACAAAACCAACCAGAGCAGTCAAAACTCAATTATCATTAGAGCAAAGAAAACAGGATGGAGAGCTGAAAAAGAGGAAAGAAGGAGTTTTTTTAGCTATCGGTAATGACCTAGTCAAAATTTCCATACACTGTATTCAGTACAACAGTTGCAATATTCCAGTCTATTACACTGAAATGGTAGTTTCCTTAATTAAAAAAAAATAAATTAAAACCCACTTTTTTTTTTTTAGATCAATACCTCTGATATGCCATAATGAAGCATTATTGTAATCTTCTAAATCTGATTGTAATTAAATTAATATACATCACATTAACAGTAATTTAGCACTCAAGACCTGGACTTTGTTACAGAAATGATCTTCCACATGAATTTGCTTTGAAAATTTTGAATATTAATATAGAATGAATGTTAAAGAAGGTGTGTTTCCAGTGTATTTGATGGGAAAACATCAATGGTTGGGTTATCTCTTTTATTCTATTTTAAGGTTTTTCATTACTTTCTGGAGTAAATTATATGGTAGAACTATGAGTTCAAGAAGCATTTGGACAACACTCTCAAGGCACATGGTGTAATTCTTGGGGTGTCTGGCAGAAGGACAGGAATGGAACTCAAGAATACCGATGGGTCCCTTCCAATTTGGCTTCGTCTATGATTCTATCATTCTATCATTCATACGGTTAATTAGCAAAGCTAAAATATCTAGCTTTTGGCATGGAAATATACTCTGTTCTTTCAATTAGAAATGGCGAATACCGATTCATATAACTGATGTTCTATAAAAAACAGATGATCATTTTTGATTACTTTTTATTAGATAACAAAATGGTGTTATATTGTAGATRCTAAGAAAACTGTGCATCAGAAGAACACCACTAGGAAGAATAATTATTTAATTAAATAGTTTTTTCCATTGCTGATGCTATATTTCTTATCATGTATAAAGATTATATACATTTTCTAGCAGCTAACTGGGACAATACTCTCTGGAGGGGCTTTTAAGACTTTGTGTCGCAGTTAGTTGTTGCACAAAATATTTCATGTCTGCATTCTTCTCCAAAATTGTTTATATGTGTGTATATATATATGTATGTATATGTATATGTATATGTATATGTATGTGTATGTGTATGTGTATGTGTATGTGTATGTGTATATGTATATGTATATGTATATATGTATATGCCAACATACTTCAGTGTTTCATGAAGGTTTAATAGGGCCAAATGGAAAAACAAAAACAACAAATTGTCTTTTAGCAAGGAGGGCAAAGATTTAGTGTATAAGGAAATAAGAGATAAAAAAAACAATTACTTTAGAGAAATATATCTTAAGTTTTTATGATGTTTTTAATTTCTCCTTTTGTATGTATACATATRTGTGAATATAAGCAAAATCTCAACACTGTGTTCTTTTTACTGAAACAAAATTACGTTTGATTTCAGTTTAGAATTCTTCAAGTAAATTGGTCTATTGCAAATACATTTAAACATTACAACAATCCACATCTTCAGGAGGAGGAYGATCTTGAGTTAATATTTTCATTCTGCACTAATGTATTGATATTCACGCCGTTTTCCTGTCAGCCCATTTTAAAAACAATCAGCTCCAGAAAAGCATTCCCCAGATTTGTCATTTTGATGGCAAAGTCTGTGTTTAAATGCGCCCATATTCAAATGACTATAAAAGTTCCTGCTGACATAAATAAAAAGGGRTTGATCATTTGGAGCCATTATTTCTGTTATCAGATGCCATCAGCTTAGAATCCACTAATTTTTGTAGATTGACAAAGCACAAGGAATTGGGTTCTCAATGATCTTTTACATTCTTATGAAAATTGAAGAGTTGTTCATATGTTTACATAAAACACAGGAAATATCTATTTCTTATGTACATTTGTTATACAAGAATTTCGGAGTGCTTTGTCTCTGTGAAATTATTAGGATACCCAAAGCTACTGTGGGAGAAACAATACAGAATCTATTTTTCATTTGAGGTAATGCCAGTTATACTYCTTAGGAAGAAATTACCACAAGTGTGTGGGTTAGAATTAAAAACTGTGTTACCTAACTTACATTTAATTCTGTAATATTCCCCAGGACTTTTGAATCAAGTAAATAGATTCAAGTAGGGTGATAAAGGAAAATCTATGACCCAGAGATATTCCAGCTTTAAAAAAAAATATTTTTCACACAAACATGAAGTTAAAAATGAATCCGGTCACGTCACAAAATTACTAATTATACTCTTATTTTTCAAAATATTTACGCTTATTAAAGGACACAGCATCTATATAATGAAACTATCAGGGTACATTTTCACTTTTGCAGGTAATATTTTATTCAAGATTTTTTACTCTTAGCGTTCATTATTCAGCAGGAGATTGTATATACTGGAAGACTTGCAGATATTGGCCATTATCATGTATTTCCATGTGATTAAGGTCCTTCGCCCTTAGACATTATAAGACACCCTTGGCTCATAGGCAGCACTGTATAAATTAGGGGATTCACCAAGTGTGAACAATAGGTCTTAAACACTTAAATGACCTTGTCTTCACACCAAACTTGCTAGCAAGATACATTTAAAGCTTGGAAGAAGAATGAATACATATAATAAGCCTAACAACTTCAGTAAAGAAATGGAGAAAAAGGAGAAAAGGAATGTTTCTTTTCCCTTCTCGGTGCAGAATGTGAAAGCAGAAGAATAAAAGCTTCCTCAACATATCACCCGCATAACAATAACCTATATTAAATTTTCCTTAGATAGTTAGTTTGAAAATTAATGATATTAGTATTGAAACAGCAGGAAGATATTGCCACTAGTTGTACTAAAATAGTATAACTTTCAGCTAGATGTCCTTGATATGCTTCAGCGAACATATTTCATTTTAATATCAGCTTTTAAATCAACCTCCAAGTACATCTCAAGATAACAATGAAGGTTATAAATTAATTTGCATAATAAAACAATAATCCTGGTGCACATTCAGAATTGCAGGGAATATTTTAATACCATTATACCTGTTGACGGAAAGCATACCCTTTCCTATTCTTTCTAAACAGATTAGTTACCTAAATTAATATTGAAATTTGAGAGGAAAGTACTGTTTTGCCAGGATTCTGATKACTTAACACATTTTATAGAGAAGTCAATGGTGACTTCAAGTAGGATATAGTATTATGACTCATATATACAGTCATGTGACTCAGAGAAGTATTGTCTCATTAATTATATTTTCATGAGAAAGTATTTGATCAACAGTGCCTATATTATGCCTTTCATTAACTAAAGCTATTCAATAAAACTAAAACTGTTTCTCTTTCTTTTTTCCATATTTCTCAACCTTACTAAAAATTCGCAAAACTCCCTACTTTAAAAACCAATGTATAATCCATAAAGCTCACATACATTGTGACATCTCTTATGTCTAATATTTTCTATGACAAAACTCACACATTGTATAATAAATTACTTCAGAAATAAATTTGGCTCCAACCTTGCCTTTAACAACCCTAAAAAAAAAGCAAAAAATAAATACAGTGAGTTATTTAAAGTAATTATTTTCTCAATTGATTGGAAAAAATTCTAGATAGGTTTCCAGGTGTTTTTAATTAATCTATTCCCTCTGTATCTCAAAAGAAAAAGCAAGAGCTTAATGTATCATACTAGTAAGAAGATTATTCCTGCTTCATCCAAGCAAATAAACTATTGAAACAATTTATTTATTTGGTCAGCTAATAAATCTCTTTCATCTTTTCTAATTATTCCTGGAGTTATCATAACCTGWGAATCTCTAGGAAAAACAGTACTTTTCTCCCATGTACTTTCCCTGCCCATTAACTGCTTCATTTGTCTGCTTTATCTATTTTTTTCCAAGTGTTAGTTGGTAAATTTTATATTTGGTTTTCTTACACAATCAGCAGACTTGCTAATATTAGTCTCAGTGACAGTGAGCAAAACATTTTTCTTCACTATTTAAATGTTTTAAATTATTTCTGCTAACACTTCTTATAGTAAAACAAGTGCAGATTATTAATCAGAATAAGCAGGCATTAAATAATTAAAATGTGTCTGAAATGATGGTTTTAAAAATAGTGCATATACAAAATGTAATATACCATTTCCTGGTCACTATGAAAAATTTGGAGAAAACCAGATGTGCATCTACTTCTCAAATAGAAATGGACCACTGATGTTGAGAATGACTCTAAATTTAAGTAGATTAGGTAAATTAGACTAATTTGAAAGATGAGARGGCTATTAGCTCTGGTTGAGGAGGAAGATGTGGAAGCAGAGGAAGAGGTGATATGGTTGTTAACTGTCACAGGAGAGAGACAAGTAGAAAATTATCACTCCTGGAACATTAAGCTATTAGGTGGGGGTAGGGAAATACCTATATGGAGTATCTCTGCTTGATGCATGATGTTTATGGATCTTCTCAGGTCCATCTTTTAAAGTGGCCTAAATGTGTAGAGATAGAAAAGTTGTTTGTCAAAAATATTCTAACATTAACTGCCACTTTCCATATCTTTCATCTTAGGCATGAAATCTTTCTAACATACAGATGTTCAGTTTCACCTATGTAATTACCACGCAAGATCAATTTTATTCTGGTAAGTGTCTGTATGACAACCAGCAATTCATATTTTTCTGTTGCTTGATGAAGGGTAAAGAATATTGAGATATTTTTAGGGCACATAAGGACAAGAACTGGCCAACACAAAATATGTGCATACATCTGTATCAGTTCGTATCGTAAAGGATATTGCCTTTTCCTGCAATGTTTGTCTTGCTTATATGGTGTCCTGGGTTGCAGTGTAGGATGTGCACAAAGTGGGTATTCTATCACCATCTTCATGAGCTGTTGAAACCAGGTGGAGAAGTGTTTCCCAGGCCGCCACCCTCTGGGCTATCTACTGTTAATGGCCCATCAATGCCTTGCCACATGACTCATAGGTAACTCCCTCCCGCAGCTATGTCTATTTAATGGGTCATCAAGGACCCCCTGTATRACTCATCATCCCATTGTGAGGTGCTCCACCTAGGGGAAGGAGCCAAACATTCCCACCTGGATATAATCTGGGATTTGGGCAGTCCGTACCCACTGGATTCCCAGAGGGCAAGAGCTACCAGACCTTTCTATGGGATCACTGCTTCAGGAAGACCACCTCATCTGGACTGCTTCCATCACCCTGATCACGTTGTATTCGGGCTCYGTCAGTGGTCTTTTTGTATTATTGCTTTTATTTTATTTTGCTTCTTTTTTTTTAATTATTAAATTGTATTTCTGACTTGAAGTCTCTCACTGATTTTGCTTTCAAACTACTGTATAATGTTGTACTAGTGCAGCTATAAGAGCAATGAAACTGCCTACCTTTAAAACACATCATTCTAAATAGACTAAAAACATTTTACTCCATCTTTCTCTTTTCTAAAATTCAAAGTATTTTGACAGCTGTTTTAGAAGAGTCCAAACCACCGAAACACTGATGTAATAAAACCCCACATTATCTTCTTGCACAGGTAGAAATACAATCATTATACCCTCTTATATCCCTGGGGACACTGTCCATTCTGATCTTTAAATAAATGAAAACCAGTTTTCACTCTAAGACAACATTRTTCTATTCCCTTAAGGGAAACTGCTGACTTCTATTTGTTCAGGATGTAACAAACTACTACTAGATGGGACAGAGACTCTTGCTGTCTCACTTTAGAAACAAATGTCTGAATGGAAAGAGGAGAGACACATCTGTGGTCTGAGATAACTTGCTTGACTTTACATCCAAGGRGAAGAGAAAGTCTCACAGAAGTGGTCTAAGTGAGAAGCACCTTTCACAGCCCTTCCCTCAATAATTAAACAAAGCTATGAGCTGTAAGCTCTTTCTGGGTGCCTGAATGCATGACTGGAGATTAAAAGAAAACATGCGGAAAATATCATACATGAGTTTCCTACATTGTTGTGATCAAATGGGATTTGGAAGCTAATAAAATGTTGAAATCTTTCTACCATGTCCTACATCCTAAAATCATAGYATGTTTTTGTTTTGAAGAGACATTAAGGATCACTTAGTCTCACCACTCTCACAGTCAAGAATTTCTTCCTAATAGCTAATCTAGATCAACCCTCTTTCTGTTTGAAGCCATTCTTCCTTTTCCTGTCACTACATGCCCTTGTGAAGGGTCCCTCTCCAGCTTTGTTGTAGGCCCCCTTCAGGTACTGAAAGGCTGCTATAAGGTTTCCCTGTAGCCTTTTCTACTCCAGGTGGAACAACCCCCAGCTCTGTCTTCATCAGAGGGGTGCTCCAGCCCTCTGATCACTGTTGTGGCCTTCCCCTGGACTGGTTCCRACAGGWTCACATCCTTCTTATATTGGAAGACTTGGAGCTAGASAGAGTACTCCAGGTGGGGTCYCAGCAGAGCAGAGGGATGGAATCACCTCCCTTGCCCTGCTGTTCCAGCTGCTTTTCACACAGCCCAGGACACATTGGCTTTCTGGGCTGCAAGTGCACATTGCAAACTCATGCCAAGTTTCACATCCATCAGCACCAAGCCCTTCTCCTCAGGGCTGTTCTCAATCCATTCTTCATCCAGACTACATTGGTGCTTGTGAATGCCCTGACACAGATGTGGGACCTTAGACTAGGTCTTGCTGAATTTTGTGAGCACTCAAATTGTTGTGGTCAACAGTTTGTTATTCAAATGGAAACCAGTGAGGAGCATTGCTTCTCAAGGGTTGGTATTGGAATTGGCCCTGTTGAACRTCTTTGTTGATGACATGGACAAGAAAACTCAGTGCATCCCAAGGAATTCTCCAGGAATGCAGTTGAGACCCTGAAGGGATGCAATGCCATCCAAATGAACTTAACAGTCTTGAGACACAGACTTATGCAAATCTCATGAAGTTCTACAAGGTCAAGTGTCTTTTATCTTTGATTTTTTTTCAATAATATATGTTTGAAGTAAAAAATCATAGGGTGATATAAAATAGGATGGAGACAAAGGAAACAAGCAGTAAATTAGGGCACACATATGGATGAAGCACAAAATTAGAGAAATTCCAAATCTTGTTTCACAAGAGAGGAAATGAGAAAGCCTTTCATACTACTGTAGGTTCCAGTTTGCATTTACAGTGATGTATATTAGAAGATGTATAAATTKTCATAACATCTAGTTGGGAGAAGATGAATTTCAGTAGTTAAAGGGARAGAGAATAACCTAGGTTTAGTAAATAGCAATCTGTGAGATATTATTACTGGAAGAAATTAKGAACAAGTCCTATTTCCTTTTCACCAAATTGAATATCTCTTCAGAATGGTTTTTAATTCACATTTGAATGACCACAATGCTTTATCTCTGGAAAATGTACCTTCTAGGAAATTATTTTTGTGAAGTAGACATACATTATTCTGATGTTCCAAAGTGAAGCTATTTAGAGAAGCCTTGACTTTCCTGTTTCTAGCCTCTTCTGCCTCTTACAGTATTTATTTTTTCAGAATATTCTTTCATATTCAGTGCTTCATACTGTGGGCGGGGGGGAGGTGATGGTTGAATGGAAAATGGAAAAAAAWTCATGGACATAGGTTAGTGTTAATTTCTTAAACTCTCTAGTCCTAAAGCAAGTATATATGAGTTGACTATTTAGTAGGATTGATACATATTTTTCCCTGCTTGCTGCATAGAATTACTACTTATCTCTCATAATTTTCTTGGTGTAAATAATATTATGAGAGCTTGTCTTGGGTTGCAATATGTRACTAAAAATGTGTATTCTATTTTCTATCTGTTGAAACCAGTTGGGGAGGTTTKTTTTTTTCTTTATCTCTTGTATAACCCGTTCCTCATAACTCTAAGGGGAGGGGAGAGGGCAGGTGTCTTCTGTTAATGGGCCAGCTGTTAAAAACAGGTGGTGCAGTGTTCTTATCTCTCCCACAGCCCATTGTCCCTCCAGGGGATATCTGTTGTTAATGGRCCATTAAGGCTCACCACATGACTGATAACATTACTTCATCCCATTGTGAGATGCTCCACCCAGTGGGAGAAGTCAAGCATTCTTACCTAGATAAAAGCTGAAATTCAGCACAGCAGGACAGCCTGTTTCTTCTGGATTTACCAGAGGAAGACTGGACTCATCTCATCACTGCTGGACCTTTGGAGGARAACTACACCCTTCTACAGGATCTAGTTAGCCACGCAGACGTAAGGCAGGGTTTCCCTCCAGCACTGCCAGGGCTGTTTAAAAGACAGCTCTAGGGAGCATGGACACCCAAGCACAGTGAAGAAGAGCAGGCAAACAGGTAAGTGCCACATTGGTTTGGCTGCAGTTCAGTCAGGCAGGGTAAGCAGGCACGGTTGCTGGTTTACTTACGTTGTTGTTCTGTTGGTTGGATAGTTTTGGTTTTTTTTGTTTAGTAATGGGTTTTACACAATCAAAACCTGCAGTTGGTAAAAGTGTATGTAGCCATACACCTCTATATACAAAAGTGTGTGTAGAACCCTCCAAAAACGATGTGTCTGTCCAGACCCMTTCCTATACAGAGTGTTTGAGCTTATTTATAGAAGAAGCCTCCCAGCGGGCTCAACAAGTGAAAGATCTCCTTTCGCTAGTGGCTGAGCTTAGGGAGGAAGTTGCAAGACTGAGGAGTATTAGGGAAAGTGAAAAGGAAATAGATTGGTGGTATTTCACCCTTCTACCCTTGAGGGAGACCCACCAGGAGTCTGAGGACTCCCATACCTSTCTGGAGACTGCTTCCCTGGAGGAGGTCCTATGGTGACTTTATGATGCTTGTATCTCCAGTTGTCTGCCCTGTTTATGTTGGACATTATGTTCTGTACCTTTTAGACTGGTTCCAAGAATGAAGCAGGGAGAAAGAAGCACCAAGTTTGTTTTCAGAAACTGCACTCACTCCTCCACATTCTGCTCCTGGGCTGTGTTGTCTGCAGCATGGACAGAGAGTAGAACAGAGCTCTCCTTTGCTTTTAGTTTGTTTTAGCTAGCTGAGGAGAAGTGCCATGGACTGTTTTTTTTTTCTTTCCTTTTTCTTGGAACAGTTCAAACCTGCTCTGGACTGAAAATCCAGAAGAACACCAGGAGCTCGCACCTACAGCCCACCAGGGCCTGGACCTCAGCATTTGCCAGCACTGGAGGGACTGATAAGAGACTGAGCAAGCTGAGCTAACAGCAAGGACTTTCTGAATTTGCCATCTCTTCAAAGAGAAAGAAGTTTTATTGTTTCATATTATTCATTTTTTAGGCTTGTGGATACTTTGCTTGTTAAATAAATAGTTTTTCCCACTTTTCTCCAAGGAAATCTTTTCCCGAAACACTTGGGGAAGGGGCCGCTTGAGTTTGCTCTTCTGGAGGTGTTTGTGTTGAAACACATAATCCCAGAATGATTATATGCAGGTACTTTTATTGCAGAGCTCTGAGAATCAGAGCTACAGGGTACAAACCCAAATCTCACTCTGACATGGATTTGAGATGGACATGTTTTTATACCCTTTTGTTTTATAACTATATATTAATTATTAAACCCATATTGTTCTATTGTATGAATTCTTGTAGTTTTCATCAGGCCCCCCAAACATCGTTTCTCATGATTCTTAAACAATAATCATATTCAATTACCAAACAATCATTACATTTAACAATCATTTATCATATGATGATTATGTAGGTGCAGTTTCACATGATCTAGTAAAGACAAAGTCTAACCTTCGTTCCTAAGGCCTACATAGTTTTGGTTCCCTTTCCCAGGCCTATCCAGGCCCAACCTTTCTTTCCACCTCCCCTGAATCTATTGTATACAATTCCCATGATTTTTAGAAGCATTTTAACCCTATGCTATTAGAGGGACCCCATTTGGAGGTTTTCTCCCAAATTTGCCCTAAACCAGGACAGAGCTTAAGTCCAGAACTCACTCAAATGCAGCATTTTCAAAATTCTGTAACTAGTGTGAATATCTGTATTGTCTTCTGACAAACCATTCTTTAATAAGTAAATGTAAGCTTCAACATGACTATTTGTACATTTTATACTTAGTCTTCACATAGTTAGTATATTAAAAAAAAAAACAACAAAACCAAGATAATCAGTGCAGTAATCAATGAATGTGATCTTCACTATCTGATGTCACCTTTTTACTGCAATATGGTCCTAAGAGTAAATGGTATTAAACAGTGACTCTTTTTCCATTAACTTCTTTCCCTTCGCAATGTGTTAATATAAACAGAAAGGCTGTGCAGCCATAGATTTAATCAAAATCTTATTATATATTATATTTTTCTGTTAAATATTATTTAATTTGCTAAAATCCTAAGTTCTCTAAATAAATTTGCAAGCTTGCAACAACTTACATTTTTTTTTTTCCTGAAGAGACAGACAAATTGTTTTTACTCTGTAGTCCAGGGCCCTTACTGGATTATATTATTCATAAAATTATTTGTCGTCAATAGACCTTGGCTGGCTGCCACGAGCACACCAACCTGCTCTGTCACTCCATTCATCAACAGGACAATGGGAGAAAATAAAATGAAATTCCTATGGGTCAATACAAGGACAGGGAGTGATTACTTATTAATTAACAACATGGGCAAAAAAGACTTGATTTGAGGAAGAATAACCTAATTAGTTGACAATTGCTTGTAACAGAGTACAATATTTTGAAATACTTAGCAACAAGAAAAAAAACYAAACCCAAATTCCCCCATCCTTCCCTTCCTCTCAGGTTTGRTTTTCTTCATAACTATTTTACTTTCTTGACTCCTGCTATCCCTTCCACCTCACATGGAGGAGGAAAGGTAGTTGTAGTTAGTTCATAAATCTCCATCTTTTCC
>QVAJ01000059.1:1723901-1736391 GCA_003546035.1 Mixornis gularis | reverse complement strand
CTCCAGGGAAGTTCTTTCCCAGACCTGTTGGGGGGAGGTGGTGTTTGGGTTTGCTCCCCAGAGGGACCCTATTTCAGGGTTTTMTCTCAAATTTGCCCTAAACCAGGATACTACTTTTTCCAGGACACTGCACGGGCACAGCCAGCATCACCATGGTCTGCACCAAGACTGCAGGGAAATCTCTGCTCCGTGTCTGGAGTACCTCCCCCTGTTCCTTCTCCTCTGGCCTTGATGTCTCCAGCGCTGTTTCTCTCACATTTTCTCACTCATCTCTCACAGCTGTTGTACAACATCTTTTTCTGTTATACTTTCTTTAATATGTTATCACAAAGGCATACCAACCTTGTTGATGGGGTCCTCTTCGGCCAGTGGTGGGTACTTCTTGGAGATGGCTGGAACTGTATTTTTCTCATCTGGGGGAAATTTGTGTGGTCTTTTTAGAGAAGCCACACTGCAGCACTCCCAGCTACCAAAACCTTGCCAAATAAACTCAATACAACATTATAGTCAAGAATTTTAATTGCCAAAACTCCTTCCAAAAGAATAAAAGCWYATAAAAATTGGAACAGAAAATAGATTTTGCACAGAAAATTTTAAGGCATAAAAACTCCAACTCAAAACAGGAATCCCAACACTATTCTGAATTCACTACTTTGTTGCTAGAGTACAGTTTAATAGGCCTTTTTTCTTTTAGATTGGTCAAAACCCTGTGTAACTCAAGGTATGGGAACAAATCAAGCTTGATCTGTGTGTAAAAGTAAAAATGTTTTCATGCATTCAAATCCAACTCTTTTGTAATAAGCTCACTTGCCTTCACTCCTAACTATGAAAACTGTTTTATGCCTAGCTTCTCACATGAAATCGAGACTTTATCTGAGAGATTAACTCACAAGTGCTTTCACACAGCTCACAGGTGCTATGATATACTCTTGTATACTGAAAAAATGTAGTCAGGCAAGATAATTTTTAAAAATCTGTTAATTCAGCTTGTTTAGAAATAAAACATGCTGCTTAGTATAATAATAATTYCTGTTTGCTTTTTCAATTTTCTGAAGACTCCAATAAAATATTTCYAACTGAATTACTGAGACAGTTTCACTGATCTGTCTTAATTACTCTGTTTCTGGGTTTAAAGTGTGTCTTCTCGCCTTATACATCCAAGGAAAGAATATTTCTATTTTGCAGATTTATCTTCCTAATTTGAAAAATATACTAATATCTTTTTAACAGTTGCAATTTTGATAGAAAAAAATCTTTTTAAATTCAYAGAAAAAAAATTTCCTTGTCATTTGGACAATAAAAGGCTCAGAAATTTTCACAGCTTATTATAGGAGCAGTTAAGAAGWAAGGTTAACTTTGTGCACAGGGCCAGAGTATGGAGAGGTAACAAGCACAGGGGAGGCCTTCACTCCTAAACACTGAGGTAGTAGGAGCATTTATTTAGCCTTGGTATGTGGGAAAGGATTATCTCTTAAATCAGCTGATAAAATACTCTCTCTCCTTTCTCTTCCAATGACCTTTTCTCCTCAGCCTGTTTTTCTTCATGTTCTTGTCAAGACTCCACAGGTTCCTGCCTTCTGCTTGTGTGTGCTTTGGACAAGTTCAGTCTGCAACAAAATAACCCACTGATGTTCAGGTTTCCAGCTTTTCGGGTTCCCTCCATCGTTCACTGAATACGTGTTCATATATATGAAAGATAAGGTTTGAGYTTTAGATCAGCAAAAGGACAATTAAGACAACACCTCTTCTGAAAACTTTTAAATGCAGAAGAGAAGATAAAATGCATTTAGGCAAGTGAGGTGTAATAGGCACTTTACCAAGTGTTGTTTCCTTTTACATTTCAACTTCTTATTTCCACAAGACTTGATCAGCTTCTGTCTTTGTAGGGATTCACAAAGCCCTTGTCATTGTCTTGAAAAAGCCAAATACACATTTAAAAAATTAATTATACTTATAACAACAATAAAAAATTAACAAGACCCTAACCTTTGCTCAATTAAATGTTATTTGTGAGGTGAATGTCTGAGCATATGGCTTAATGAAATCTAAATCCATATGACTTTTTAACATTAATTATAATTAATGCAAATAAGACTTCAGGAATACTGATGAATCATCATGTAAATATTTGATATTTGTTGATAGAAAAAAATGTAAAATTATATTCACACAACTGAAGATGACATCGCATTCCAGGCTGGCAATGCTCACACTTAATATGTTGCCCCATATTAAATATATATCACTTTCTTATTTGTCAGGCTACTAGAGGAGAGAGAGAGAGAGAGAAATAGCTAGATTTAATATATCTGCAAAGTACAGATAAATCTGCTTGTTCATGTATTATTGATATCCCAGTATCAGAATGAGGAAGATAACAAAACAGAACAAGCTTTAGCATTGCTACATAGAATACAGCTGCTGGTATTTCTGCAGCTAAGATATTTCATTAKCGTCCATTTAAGGTGATTATGCTTTATTTAATATGAATGCAAAGAGTATAATGCTGAATAGGTTTAAAGCATTCATACAATTTTGATCCCACAAAACARTCTATTGCAACACAGAATTAAGAATCTTTTCACTTTCAGAGTTAGTTAAACAGCTGAATTAGAAACTGGGGARATACAGAGTGTCAGCTTTAATTTACTGTTTTGAGTGACATCAAATCTGAYGCTGGCTGTTATGTCATTTTGTTATGTCATAATTAAATTCTCATTAGAAATTATTTTCTGAGGGCAAGACTTCAGTTGAATCAATATTTCTAAATTAAACAATGAAACAAACTTGTTACTTGGTGGAAACCAACTACAATTATTAAGCAAAGCTATAATAGTACATGATATTATATTATGCCATAGATCTGTTCTTTTTGTCACAAAGATATCATAACACAGAAGCTAACAAAAGCAGTATTTTCTTGGATATGCTCAAATTGTTGAAGAAAATGTACTCATCTTCTCCTACATTTCTTAATTTCTTTGCATTKTTATGTTGACATCTGCCCTTTCTCCAGCTCCATGTATAGGTCACAAAGTTAGTGCAGCCCAAAGAGAATGGGTTCAACAGGCTGTCTCCCTGTGGGAACAATTATTTTAAAAAGAGCAGTGGGAAGCACGAAGGATAGAATTTCCCTGGATGTACACAGGAACTTTGTTTCCATAGCTAATCAGGCATTTCAACGACTGACAAGTGGACACATTTTCTRTAGAACAGCACCCTAAATTAAAAAGAGTTCTTGTCTCCCAAAAAATTATAACTTTTGGAATGCTTTTCTTTTTCATGTAATGGGAGAAAAGCATAGGGAGGAGCGCAGAAAAGCCCGATTCTCTGTTTGTTCAAATTTTCATCAGGAAGAAATCCATACCATAGCATAAATCAGCCTTAACTTCAGAAACTGACCTTGGTTTCCTCAGAATAAATGGAATATGTCAGTTTTCCTRTCCTCTCACTATTGACTATCTCACRATGATTATAGATCAGTCAGTGACAGTCCTTTGGCTTGTGGACTGAGAAGGTCTAGACATATGCTAACCATCTCTGTCATTTCTTGTGACTTGTATCTCCCTAGAATCAGATTTCAATGATATTCCCTTCCATACAACTGAAAAACATTTCCATTCCATTATCAGCCATTGGGGAAAAAAACTCAAAAAACAAACAGGAGCGACAAGAAAGGGTTTCAAGACTTCCAAAGTGATTTTATCTTATTTAAAATGTACCMCCTTCAAAGATTCTTGGCTTTCACTTAATCCATTTATAACCCCATAGTAACAATGAGGAAAATAAAATTCAGATGGGGGGGGAGCCTCCTTATGCATCATTTGACCCCCACCTACCCTTAAAACACCTGTTAAAGCATACATTTTTCAGTGTTTCCACATTACTTATTATGTTTATTTACTATTTTATTAGGAAGCTCATCTTCATACTTTCTTTCTGTTGGATGATTGAAGCACCCTTCATCCTGCTTAGAGAGTGATTATATGGCAGACTATTGCATTTGCTCAAAAAATATATCTTCACTAGTCATTCACTTTGTCAGCTGATACTCTGGTAATCAATACAGAACTTTCATAACGACTCATATGGTCTCAAATAGTACCTTTTACTTGTTTTACTGCAGAAAAAACCAAACAAACAAACATAGACAACAACAACAACAACAACAACAACAAAAAAAACTTTAAGTAAACCAAACAAGAAAAATATAAAAGATAAACCAAATAATTTTTTCAAATAGAAAAATCATCTACAGTTTCAATGCTATTTTTCTCATTGTTATCAAAGATATTACTTTTTCATTGCTACTTAGTATGAAATAAAGTGGGAGGCCATATTTGCTTGAAAGCAATAAAAAGAAACGGATTTTAAATCAAATTTCTTCTCTTTATGCATTCAAAGGAAACAAGGTACTATGGTGGGTCCTTGAAATAGGTCTGATAGTTACTGTTTTGTTTTTTTTTTCCCTTACTTCTGGAGTCTGTGGGAGTAACTGAAGAGTATATGTGCAAGCATTCACCASCAGAATAATTAAGGAACTGATATGGTCCATCAAGATGTCTTCTTCATGTTTGGGACTCCTTGGGTATACAGGCAATGACCACTGATCGACCTATTTGACACACACTACTACTTGGAAGTTCCATAAGCTGAATGAAAAAAGAGAAGTAATTATACTGTTCCTAACCTGTCACATCTCTTTGGTGGACATGTCTRGTCCATGATCTTAAAATGCAGAAAGGAAATAGAAGATAGCTATGAATATTCTTTGTTTAGATGGACATTATCACTAATTGTTACTTGTAAGAACCTGAAGAACAGGAAAGTTTTCTCCAGCCCTGTAGTGAAAATAAATATTTTAGCTGTTGCATAAACCTGATCTGAGTTTTTCTAAAAAGAGAGAGGGACAAGGATAACCAAAAAAATAAAACAATACAAAATGTGGAGTTGGTTACTTGAAGTGCCAAAATGGTGTATATCTGTATGCTGGTTGTTTCCATAAGAAAAAAAAAACAACCCTCATGAGGTTCCCATGTKCTCACTTTTTGAGCTTGTCCAGGTTTCTGTGGATGGCATCCCTTCCTTCAGGTGTCTCAGCTGCACCACTCRTGGTGTCATCTGCAMACTTGCTGAGGGTGCGCTGGATCCCCTTGTCTGTGTCATTGATGAAAGCATTAAACAGCACTGGTCCCAGTATGGGTCCCTGACGGACACCTCTTGTCACCAGTGCCCATTGGGACATTGAACCATCCACCACTGCCTTCTGAGTATGACTGTCCAACCAATTCCTTGTYCACTGAACCATCCACCCATCAAATCCCTCTCTCTCTAATTTAGAGAAAAAGATGTTGTAGGAAACTGTGTCAAAGGTCTTACAGAAATCCATACAGATGGCATCCATAGTCCCACCCTCATCCCGGATACAGTCACTCCATGACAGAAGGTTAGAYAGGACCATGTTTTGTTTTGTCAGGAATGTTGCTGCAAGGTCAACTGTCATAAAATCTTAAGAGTCCAACTGGCTCRGTAAATTTGCCAGCAACTGGGTTTCATCTCTCTGGAGATCAGCTCAGTAATGAATACTCATAAAGAGGAATGGGAACTTGTGGCCAGTAGTAGTTCTACAAGAGTAATGAAACCACTCACCCCTTTCATACTATCACTTATTTTCCAGTCCCTTTTCCATGCTGTTTTAGGGATCGAGTCTGAAAGTATTTCCAAGATAGGATTTGAAGAGACAGATAGGACAAGTTGAGTTACAATGAAATGGACATCCTGCTGAGAAGACAATAGCAATTTCATTCAGCAAATATCAGGCTTTCATTTGAACCTCATTTCTCACATTTYTCTTGTTTTAATTTCAGAAAAAGCTAGAAACTGTTGACATGATGTAATGAACCCATTAGATTTAATCACATCACTAACACTGCCTGGCACAAGTTAATGAGCATTCATTTGAGATTTTGGACTCCTTTTTATTTTAGYCATTAAAGCAAATAAACATTGCTATCAACAAATAGTCTCACTCTAAATAGAAGAAGTTTGTGTACGTGAGCAGCTCTAGCATTTAACATACAAGTTGTGATCTCAGTAGTGCTTCAGACTTATACAAATACTACACCTATCTGAAACCAAGGAGTTTGTTCTACAGGTCAACTGCATAGTAACAGAACTTCACTGTCACAAATTTTAACTTCATTTGGATTTGATTTATGATCTTTTGGTGTTTGTTCAGTCACAAGCAACAAAGTTGTCYTGGTTTTGGCTGGGGTAGCTGGTACAGTGCATTGAWTTCAGTATGAGAATAATGTAGATAACACACTAATGTTTTGGTTGTTACTAAGKTGTGTTTACCTGAAACCAAGGACTTTTTTTGTGTCTCATTCTCTGCCAGTGAGAAAGTATACAAAAAAAGCTGGGACATGCGACACAAACTGGCCAAAGGGATATTCTACACCATAGAATGTTATGCCCAGTATATAAACTGAGGGAATTACTTGGAAAGGGGGATGATCAGAGTTCAGAGATGGAGTCTGACATTGGTCAGTAGGTGGTGAACAATTGTATTGTGCATTATTTGTTTTTTCTTGGGTTTTATTTCTTTCCATAATAATAACAGTAGTAATAATTTATTATTTTTATTTAATATTTGGTTTTATTTTCATTATTAAACTGTTCTTATCTCAGCTTTTGATTCTCCTCCTCRTTCCACTGGGGTTAGGGGTGAGTGAGCCGTTAGTGCTGCATTGTTGTCTGGGCTTAAACCACAACAAATGTCAAAGTCAAGTAACTGAAAATTCAATGTCTAATTTCTATGAATTTGCTTTTATTGATAATTCTATCAAACTACTCTCTACTTACGAAATTTATTTAAAGGAAAATTTCTGGTTTTCTATACAGTGACCTCTCCCTAAGCTCTCATGTATGACTGTGTGAGATTCTAGTTTAAGATGTTTTAAAGGATTTTCAAATAGCCATTGACACATTGGCTCTTTATTCTTTTAGAAAGATCAGTAGCACAAAAAATATGATCCTACTATATACAAGAGCATCAAGTYTGAGCAAAATTTTTATGCTAGGGAAGGTTTACAGTTGGTACCATACTTTTTTTTTTTTTTTTCCCCAATACCCTTGGTTAAATTAACTTAAGCAAGGTCTGTGAGACTACAATAGTCATATAGATTGTGTGGTATAATAATAATTATTTATAGTATTATCACAATAAAAACAAAAGAAAAATAGTTTGTTCTCATGACAAACATAATTGTAATTAACAACAACAATTTATAAATCATATTTCATATCTTGCATTATAATTTTCCATATCAGGACACAGAAAAAAAAATAGGAAAGGAAATTTTAAATAAAAAGTGAATATGTCTGAGACAAAAGCAAAATTCCCTAAATATAATGGAAACCCAAGTAACAGACCTCTCTGGGTTTCYAAAACGAGGAGAAGCCAAAAAAAGATCATAAAGGGATGTCTCTGTTTTAAGAAAAATAAATGAAACCCAGTAGCAATCAAGCTATTTTTTGCATCACCTTTTTATCACCTTTGCATTTACAAACAGTCCTTTAGTATATGGAATATTTTTGCTTGTTTGTTTCTCCACTTACTGAGTTTGGATTATAATTACCTAGGTGTAAATATGCCACTACATTTTGAATAAATGAGAAGTCTGTTCTCCAAAGTGAGTTCCTCCCAATATGCAGTTAGAAATAATCTATAAAGGTGGACTTCAGTGCTGGGTCCTAATTAAAATAGTTTCAAATAGTAAAGTGAATGTATTTCTTTCACATATAGTTTATTGGTTAACTGCTAGTGGAGAGCTCCATAATCAGTAAATCATTGCTGACGCCCAAAGAGTCCCATCCTTTCCTCTTGCCTTCCTCAATTCTCTCTTGTTCTCTTCACTTAAGATGAACAAATTATCAAGGGACATCTCAGGCTGCAAACTCATTATCTCATCTCTAATTATAGACACACACACACAACTACCAGGCATTTGTTCCCACTTATGTGATTCATCTGCATAAGTTCCTGAAAAGGGTGACCTAGCAAATTTAGCACAGACCTGACAGACTCAATTCCTATGAGAAGAAAAAACAGGATACTGTCTAGCAAGATTCAGAAGACTGGAATTTTTTTTAAGTGTCAGAGACTGCTAAAGTAGGAAGAATTATACAAAGGCAGACAGCTGAGAGCCCCTCAAACCCTTCCAAAGGCAAAACAAACAAAACAAAGAAAAAAAGCCAGCTACTGTTCATAAACAAATTCCAAAGAAGTGTAAATTTGAAATTTTCCAAACTACAAATTCTAGTATAGACTATTGCACAACTATTCCTAAAATTRGTTGCTACTGGAAAAATTAAAAATTACATGAGTGTTAACAGCCATCAAAAACAGATGCAGGAAGAATTCAAGTAGCCATTAACTTGGGGTTAAGAGTTCAGTATCAAGCCAATTAGATGAAAATACATTTGAAATGGAAGCAAACAAGAATTARAAAAGTAGTCATGCAGATATATTAGCTAGTCAGGAACTGTCTATATAGGTGTTTTGAAGGATTCTATTTCTCACCAAAAAARCAGCAATCTTTAAATGAGCAATCACTTAGGGAGGTAAAGATAGATTCAAGMCTACTTTTTTAAATAACTTATAATAAGCTTTCCAATTAAGGATGCTTAAAGCCTAGGAATGTTATTTTAGGGATTAAATCAAGAAGTAAAAAAAAGAATAATATRTTGTCAAAAATTGTCAACATATGTTACCAGCTGAGTTCCAAAGGGTTCTATGCTGAGACCTCAGGCTTTCAACACAAATCTATTAAAAAAATAACAAGTGACAAGGTTTTCCCAATACAAATTCTGAATTTAAGATGAGGAAAATAAATGRTTACTGTAAAGAGTACACAGATGTACACAGTAGGGGGAATAAACTAGAAGAATTAAAAATCTATGTTAAATCTCATTGCAATTACAGGGACACGGTGTGACAGCTGACATGACTGGAATGTTGTCATGGATGGCTCTGCCCTTTTTAGGAAAAACACAAAGGAGAGGTGAGGTGGTGGATTTGCTCTTTATGTGAGGGAGMATCTGGAATGTCTCAAGCTCTACCCAGGGGCAGACAAATTAGTTGAGGACTTATGGATAGGAATTAAGGGATTGGATAATATGRGTGACACTTGTGGGTATTTGCTATGGGCTGTCTGACCAGGAGGAGGAARTTGATGAGGCTTTCTATGGAAAAGACTGCCCAGGGGGCTCCTGGAACTTCCCWCTCTGGGGACATTCAAAACTCACCTAGACACTTTCCAGTGTAACCTGTTCTAGGTGTTGTTCCAGAGGTCCCTTCCAACCCTAATGATTCTGTCATTTTGTGATCTGTGACACCAAGGCTCCAAAGGTAGAATAAATTATCTAAGCTAAAAGCTAAAGTCACAGGATACACTTACAACAGGGAAACACATCTGGGACACTGCTGATTGGCTGTCAAGTACCTTTTGAATATTCAGTCAGAAAAATATCTGCAATTTAAATACCTTGTTAGAGTTAATAGCAGTTGTCAAAAAAGCACGTTAACAYGCCTAGGGGATTAATTCCCAACTTCCTTAACTGCATTTACGTGACTAAGATAAGATTCAACGTGTGCTGTATAGTCCCAGGTGAATATATTTCCATGTTTTATGCAATGATGATTCAAACTAGCTGRAATCTTTAAAAAACATTGTTCAATTAAAAGACATACTTCAAATATAGAGAAATGGAAATTTTGTAAGTCGTGTTCATTCACACAACAATCTGCAAATGTACCAAATCATAACCTTGTTTTAATCAAGCTCAGCCAACAAACTTCCATTTGACTGAAGTTTCCCCAAAGTTTCCCTTAAGATCTTCATAGAGAAGTTGATGAACTATGGGCTGAATGAGAAAGCAGTTTGATGGATTAAAACTTCCTGAATGATTGACTCAGAGGGTGGTGATCAGAGATATAAAGTCTAGTTGGAGGTCAGTAGCTAGTGGTGTACCCCAGGAGTCAATATTGGGTACACATCTTCAAAAAAGATTGGAGTTCAGAGTTCATCCTCAGTTTGCAGATGGCACAAAACTGGCAGAAGTGGCTGATATGGCAGAGAAYCTTGCTGCCATCCAGAGGGTCCTTGAAGAAATTATCTGAGAAGGACCTCATCCAGATCAACAAAGAGAAGCACAAACTCCTGCAACTGGGGCACCAAGCTGAACACAAGACAGCAATGTACCCTTGAGCCAAAAAAAAGGGCTAATGTTTTCCTGGCATGTATTAGACAAAGAATTTTCAGCAAGTCAAAAGAGGCGATCCTCCCCCTCYGTTTAGCACTGGAGTCCAACAAAGTGCCACAAGGATGATGACAGGACGGGAGCATCTGTGTCCTGAGGAAAGGCTGAGACAGTAGGAAAGGCTGTTTCTGCATGGAGAAGGCTTGGGGGAGATCTAATTAGTGTTTATAAGTTTCTGAAGGTAGGAAATACAGAAGATGAAGCCAGGCTCTTTTAATTGGTGCCCAGTGTGAGAACAACAGGGWGTAGGCAGATATTGAAACACAGGAGGCTTCCTCTAAACGTCCAGAAGAAGTTTTTTTAATATGAGGGTGACTGAACACTGGCATAGGTTGCCCTCAACAGTTTTGTATTTTCCATCCTTGAAGATACCCAAATCTGGACATAGTCCTGGACAATCATCTGTAGGCCTCCCTGCTTGAGCAGGGAGATTGGACAAGCTGACTTCTAAAGGTCTCTTTGAACTTCAACCTTTTGTGATTCTTTGACTGAAGTCTTATTATCTCTCTCATTTTTAAAAAGCACATATAAGGTGTGGTGTGCATAACTATTAAAGTTATCTCTCTATCATCATTTGTTTTTAATTTCTAAATATTTGGAAAATAGGTTAAAGAACAGTAGATTTGACTTTTTGCAAAGTAGCTTGAAAGAACAACACGGTTTTAGGACAAATAATAAGATATTCACAATTATTCAGRTTGTAAACCATGAAAACTGACATAGCCTTACTGAAGTGGAAGCATCTGACCTTTCAATGCACTTAATATTGTTAAAGGTAAGTAAATAAATTTTAAAAAATCACTCAGAATTAAAATGTATGGTTGTTCTTCTATTCAACTACATAACCAGACAGCATGTGACAGGCACCAATCACTTAAGGAAGAAAATATAATGCTTTCATATGCATTTATAGAGAAAAATCATAGCTCTTTTGCTGTTTTCTACTTCTGTTCTGTCATACAGAGGAAGCCAAATTTTTCTCATGTATTACACTTTTATGATGAGTCCTTCCTTGCTCTAAGCATCTTAATAGCGCTTCCTGACCTTATTTTAATTTACCATCTTGGAAAGAAACAGGTGACAGTACACATAATCTTGCAATTTAATTTTTTTCTGTGACTATTATAGATTATGACTATTTTCCTATCTCAGTGGAAATAGCTTTTCTTGCTTATCTAAGAACAATCAATTATATTGTCAAAAAGTATAGCATATTAGTCAGGTAAAATTATTTTGCAATAAGCCATATTAGATTTTATTTCAGCTTCCATTAACTTCATCATTGTAATTATTCCCCTGCTCATCTTTTTTCCCCTAACAGGTCTGTATCTGTCTTACTCTCCAGGTATTTTTATATTTCTGATATTATTACTCCTGATTCCTCAACTTACAAAATCTTTAACCTAGTTTTTCACATCTGTTCATGGAGAATTACAGAATAAATACTTTAGACTCTATACTTTTCATGCATTCAAAAAAAGGCCTTTCAGTTACACTAGTTAGAATTTTCAGAACCTTTCTCCTATTGATAGCATAGGAATAAAATGTTTCTAAAAATCATGGGAACTGTATGCAATCGGTTCAGGGGAGGTGGAAAGGTTGGGCCTGGATAGGCCTGGGAAGGGAACAAATACTACGTAGGCCCTGGAAACAAAGGTTAGGTTTTGTCTTTACTAGATCATATTCAGAAGTAACTGCACTTGCATAATCATCATGATATTATTGTTAAATGTAATGATTGTTTGGTACTTGAATATGATTACTGTTTAAGAATCATGAGAAACGATATTTGGGGGGCTTGATGGAAACTACAAGAATTCATGCTTGGATAAGATCGATGTATTCAATAGAACAATATGAGTTTAATAATTAATATGTAGTTATATAATGAAAGGGTATAAAAACATRTCCATCTCGAATCCATGTCAGAGTCAGATTTGGGTTTGTACCCTGTATCCCTGACTCCCAGAGCTCTTCAATAAAAGTACCTGCATATAATCATTCTGGGATTATGTGTTTCAACACTAACATTATCAGCCAAAATGAATAGCCYTCTTAGTTTCTCAATTCTTACAGGTTACTTTTTGCTGTATTTACTGCAGCTTTACTGTCTCATTTACTTTTACAGCACAGCAGCTGTATCTTAAGCTTGAACTTCATACAGTTG
>QVAJ01000059.1:1708813-1723749 GCA_003546035.1 Mixornis gularis | reverse complement strand
GGTGCCTTCTCTTAATGGGCCAGCTGTTAAAACCAGATGGGGCAGTATTCTTATCTCTCCCACTGTCCATCCTMCCTCCAGGGGATATGTGCTGTTAATGGGTCATTGAGGCTCACTGCATGATAAAATTACTTCATCCCATTGTGAGATGCTCCACCCAGTGGGAGGAGYCAAGCATTCCTACCTGGATAAAACCTGCAATTCAGAMCACCAGGACAGCYTGCTTTTCAACTSGATTTCCCAGAGGAAGACTGGACCCATCCTATCATCACTGGACCCTTCTACAGGATCATCTGTACTYCAACAGAACYRTATCTGCTACTCCAGGAGGATTTGTTTGGACTGCTTCCAATACCCTGACCAACAGGGTGCCAGGTTGTATTTGGACTCTGTCAGGGTTTCTAGGATTCTTGTTTGTTTGTTCGCTTGGGTTTTTTTGTACTTGTTACATTTGTATTTTTAATATTCTTAGTAAAAACTGTTATTCCTATTCCCATTACTTTGCCTGAGACTCCCTAATTTTAAAATTACAATAATTTGGAGGCAGGGGGTTTACACTGTCCATTCCAAAGGAAACTCCAGCTTTCTCTGGCAGATACCTGTCTTTCCAAACCTAGGCAACAATTCAAGAGCCTTCTCCTGGCTCCTTCAGTGTCTGCTAGATAAAGTCGGCATGTCTTTGAGTAGATCTCATTTTATCCCAAATCCATCCATTAATTGCAAATGGATTTTTTAAATTAGAAATATATTTAAGAATAGAATTTGAACCGTTATTCTTCTTGTTCAGATGACYGAAGTAAATTCTAGAAAGAAGTCTGAAATGCCTCACTTCATTAATTGGAATACTTATAATGGATTCATATTAATCCTTACAACAACATTCTGTTTGCAAGATGGATCKAAGAGCTCAGACTACATGAAGTAAATTCCACAGGACTAGAATTATATAASTTTTCCATTCATYTCAGTAAATTAAAATGTATTTCTGMAGCCTGAAACTAATGCCAAGGATTTTTTTTAGAATTTAAATAAAGCTCAGTTTTGACTGCCATTAATTAAAAAGGAAGATATTTTTGTTTATCCGATATACTTTAAAGGAAAGAAAGCAAATCAAGCCAGAACAAATAGATTTATATGTGAGCACAAACACTCAATTATGGAACTGCTCCAGACTTCATTTCATTTGGTCAAGGTTCTCTTTCCCCTTGAGCAGCAAACTAGTCTGCTGGCAGCTAATGAGGTGAAAACAAACACAGATAATTAGAAATAGTGTAATTAACATATTTATCACTWTAAATACTTATTTGGTAAAAATGATGATTTTGACAAATTTCCAAATTTAAAAGTGGAAAAAAAGAATCTTTTWAAGGAAAATATATCTGATTCTATAGAGCATAATTGAATCTTTATTTTTCATTTGTTACTTCTGAAATGTTGCATTTTATGTAATAGTTAAAGTGTCACCAAGAAAAAGATCAATGCACACTGTTTTACCCAGTGTCATTACATATAAATTTTAATTAATTTAGTAATTGCCATTATGTTTTTCAGTATATTTTATCCTTCTCTTCATTGGGAAAAAATGCAACCAAAACAGTCAAACTATACTATAAATATGCCATACATCCCTTCAACTTCCATGGGACAGTAAATTTACCCCCACACTGAAAAATAATTGTGATTCACAATGGTTCCTCAGCATCATTTTGAAACATATTCCAAGGTGGAATTTAGCAAGTTAAGGTTTATTTTTCATCAATGGAGATCTACGAAGTTCTAAGACCTTGTCTTAGGTTGCAATGCAAGATGTAACCAAAAGTATGTGTTCTATTACCGTGTGTTAAAACCAGGTGGGGCAGTGTTCTTTATCTCTTCCATGACCTGTCCTCCCTCCAGGGGGATATCTTCTGTTAATGGGCCATTAAGGCTCACCACATGACTGATAAAAYTGCATCATCCCATTGTGAGATGCTCCACCCAGGGAGAGGAGCCAAGCATTTCTACTTCAATATAATCTGAGATAGAATACCAAGCAGCCTGTTTCCACTGGATTCCCAGAGAAGTGCAGGACCCACTTACACCACCACTGGGCCTTCAGAAGAAAACTATACCCTTCTACAGGATCATCACCCCGACAGAAGATTTAATTAGACTGCTACCATCACCCCGACCAACAGGGTGTCAGGTTGTATTCTGACTCTGTCAGTGGGTTTGGCTTTTTTTTTGTTTTTCTTTTTTTTGTACTACTGCATTTTTATTTAAATTTTCCTATTAAAGAACTGTTATTCCTATTCTCATACCTTTACCTGAGAGCCCCTTAATTTCAAAATTATAATAATTCGGAGAGAGGRGGTTTATATTCTCCATTCCTTGGGAGGCTGCTGCCTTCTTTGGCAGACACCTGTTTTTCAAACTAAGACAGACCTGAATTGTCTGTTGGAGATGCTCCTCATTTTATTTCAGTTTATGATGTATGGAGAGCCTGGGACACATTGGATATTAATTTACCTTCCTTCAGGTCACTGAACTGCTCTTGGACCAAACCTAAATAGCATGTGTGATATAATATTAACTCTATGCAAGACATACATTTGAAACTTCTTGACATTAAAAAACTATACAGCTAAATTCTTGGCATTTTTTTTCCTACAAAAATACCCCTGAGAGTGCAGGTGGAAAATTTTAATTAACTCAGTAGGTAATTGCATTTTTTACTGTGATCTTCATTAAAGAGCTCTTGATTATTCTGCTCTCATTGTCCATCTGCAGGACCCCTATTGACAGAAACATGAATATTGCATATGGAAATAGTATATGAAGTGATTCTGTGGGTGGGAATGAAGAAATGGCCTGCAGATGTAGCGGACTCAGTTCTGTTTCTCAAAAAGCAGAGGCAGATTTGGAGGAAAGGAGAAGAATGGTGTATTAAAAAAAAAAAAATATTCTTATTTGAAAAGTCAGAGGCCTTTTTTAAAAATTAAATTTAAATATTTTAAAAAGTATTAGCCTCTTAAAACCCCATTCACTGACACAGATGTGAGTGGTCTCAGAAAAAAAAAAAAAAAAAACAAAAAAACAAAGATAAACTGAGTGCATTTCTTCCATACATCCGACTTTCAGTAATGTTAGTGCAATGATTTCTATAAGACCCTTATGACAGAAAGTAAAAACTGTGATCATTATTACCTTATAGGGAGGGATCGTGAGAGAGAGTATATATATGTTATAAAGCCAGCCAATGCTTTTAAAAGGCAAAGTGGATTTGGACATAATGTGTTCACAATTTCTGACAGTATAGCAATAAATGCCAAGATCAGGTTGGATGAAACATAWTTTTGGCTTCATTAATTTGTCTTTATCAGATAGGTTTAGGAGTTTCTAAAAGTAGATTGTGTACACCCAACAAGAGAGGGGTGATATGGATTACTACACTCGTACAAGAAGCATTAGGAATAATCCCTAATCACAGAGAACTACTGATGTACAGGCCTTTGACTCTGGTACATCTCTGTGAGATTGACAGCCTTACTTTATCCCACACCTGCATCCAAACAAATAGTAATTACCTTCTATTTTCCTGTGCTCCCTTTTTGACCCCTGCCACAAGGTCTATATACRTTGCCACCACTACAGTCAAACAAAACCCGTGAAAATCACGGTCAAAGAATACACTAAAGACCAAGCAGTCTAAGCCATTTCATTTGAAAGGGACAGGTGTTATTTCAGAAGCCAGATTTGCAAACCCAACTGTAATTCAACACTGATACAAAACAGAAGAATTGAAGATTGAACAGCAGTAGTCTGGAAATAGGTCCAGGCAGAGAAACATCATTTTAGTCTAATACACCAGTGAGGGACATACATTTTAATGAGAAAATCCAGAGGCCCTGAGATTAACCTGCAAAGAAATTCTGTAGCTTTCAGATAAGATTTCAAGTCAGACCTGATATTCATACCAGACATCTAAATGCATTCACATTAATTTGATTTCTTTAAAAAGATATGAATAAAATGAGAGGCATTGTGTTTACTGCATATGTTCCTATGAAGAAACCCATCCTATATTAGACACTGAGCCCACCAATATTTATTAAAGCTTAGACAATAATCTGAATAAGAAGGAATCTTTCTTTCTCATAGTAAAAATACAATCTAAATCGTAATGGGAAAATTCATGAATTTGATCTCAAATTTTATCACTGTATTTTTCTACTAAACCAAGTATATCAAACAGTCTCCTTGGAACACATGAACAGCACTGAGCACAAAAAATCCCCCTCCTGAATAGTATTTGATTTATTTTAGGAGGACATTTAGTTACAAAATTTCCTAACTTAACATTAGAACTACAAGGAATACCTGTAAATTTTAGTGACACTATAGTGGGTGTTCCTTATAGGCTAACCAAAAGAAATTTTTCTAATCAGAAATCTTTCTAATCAGAAAGACCAACCAAATGAGACCCCAGAGACCAGGGGGAAAGGCTGAAAGGAAGACGTATCCTTGTGGAAAAAGTTCAATTGAGGAAGGACATAGGCAAATGGGACACACATACAATCCACGGGCCCTGATGGGATTCACCTGGAAGTCCTATAGATCTTGGCAGATGTAATTGCAAAGCCACTCTTSATAAATTTTGGTTGATCATGACAGATGGGAGAAAGGTTCTCAAAGACTGGAGGCTTCTGTAATATTTTTCCCACCTTCATATTTTCTGAGAAGTTCAGTAAGGAATATACAGACCTTAATATATTTATTGCAATAGGTATGTTGAAAGAAGAGATATTTAGAATCAATATAATGTGTCTTGACTCAAGTACTTCTATTCATCTTTATGCTTAAAAAATTTACAAATGCTCTCGCAGTTAAAGGCAGTGGGAAGATCATAACAGTTTTTCAGTTCTTAGAGGAAAATATATTGCTAAATAAAAGCGAGCACTGTACCTTAGACTATTAATTTCTCAGAAGGAGCAATCATCTGTGGAACAAATATACTCCTTTGATGGTTTTTTAATAGCAATGGGTCATACAGATGAGGATTCAATTTTATATTGTTATTAACATTTGCAACCATTCCACTTCCAGACAATGCATTTTAATCTGGGACTTGCTACTATTTCTCATCTTGGCATAGGCATACCTGGAGCACTGAAGAAACAATTTAAAATTTTTGATGGTTGAGATAAAAGGTTCTCAGACCTTAAAAGAGATCTGGTCTTTCAGCTGTAAAATCAACCAAATGAATATGCTTATTACAGAACTTATTATTGAATTTAATTTCAGACATATTTCAGCCATGCTTTGTTTATTTATTTGAGTCTAATCTCAGAGCAAAAAAACAAAAAAAACCAAAAAAACCATATTCTCTTTATTATTATCACTTTTTACATTTACTTTTGAAAAACTATGTTATTYAATAAAGGAAACCCTTGAAGTATAAACATTTTTCTGAGTTCTTTGATRTTCCTTTCTTGGACCATGTCAAGATTCTCATGCTTAAATATTTTTTATTTAAAATAAAATATTATAAATAAAATAAAATATTATAATTAAAATAAAATATTGATTCTCATTTTCAGTTAAAATGGATTTAGACACTTCCGAAAAGCATAATACTATAGAATAATCCCCCACAGAATATTTCTAGGCAATTTTAAGCTCCTATTCACTCTCAAATAARAGGTGTTTTAACAGCTGGACTAAAAAACAAATAACCTATATTATTACCAAGATTATTACACTGATATAAAAAGTATATAGAAAGTTTGTTCCACAGAAATTCACAACAAATAGAAAATCACCTTAATAGTGTTTGGCCACAGAAATTTCTCAATAAAATATTTCTTCTTGAAAAAGAAATAAAAAATAATCTGCACTTGGACTAAAATTTCTGTCATAGACCATCGACAGTCAGATTGTCTTCTTCTTTGTTTGAGACTTTGAGACATTCAGAAGACTATTAAAGAAGTATTTATTTTTGAGCTCCCCTAATTTACCTCACAAGCTATTTTCATTGTTAACCTAAAGCAGTATCTTTATCAACAATTTTGACCTATGATAAATCTGATGGAAAATTATGTTTGGAATTTAGTTCAAGGGTACTTTTAAACGGAATTGAAAAGAATATTTCTCTTATGTTAAAGAATCCTTAAGTCTTCTCTCATGACCAGGGACAAAAATGTGGCAAATTTTAAAATCTGGAAAGCCTTTTCTTTCAGATATTGAATCTCACTTCTTAAAAACAGAAGAAGACTGGTGTCAAAAAACCCCCACAAACTAAAAGCATTCAGGACACATGCTGCAGCCTTGGATTAAATAGTGTGACAATGATTTCTTGTTTGTCATTTTCAGTGAAATCTTGAGTCTCGAAACCCTATATGAAAAAGTTACTAATCCATCACCTAAACTCAAAATGGTTATTTTTTAAATTCATCTGTTGAATTCACAAAGCTTACAGGCATCATGTATTTTCCACATAATATGTCCCAGRCATTCTGTTTGAAGATTTGACATCACTACCTCTAAGAAAGGCTACGGGGTGGCCCTTTCTATGYGTCTGCTTGCTTGCACAGCCATGCTCTGCTACACAATCTCAAATCATGCCTTTGTAAAATGTTGCAGCAATCACCACTTTCTTTCAAAAGAACAGTTTTTTGTTCTGTTCATTCACCAGCTCCATTCAGAGCTCTTCTCGATGTTCAGTCCTTTTCTCTGCCTGAGAGGAGTTGAACACCTTCCTTCCTTGATATSATTCAACTACTCCTAGTGTTCTGAGTTTCTATATGATGGGAGGGCAGAGCACACCACATTTTCTGCACCATTGTGTAGTAAAGAATAAAATAGTTTTTAGGCTAACAAAGCCTGTAAACGAGACTTTAAKGCAGACAGCTTGTAGTGGGAAAGAAAATTACAGCTTGATTGCTAGAGCAGTCACCTGCAGATATCCAGTATCCAGATCCTGTTGAAGAGGTTGAGTACATGTTTTACTGAGAATGGAAAAAGTTGTTTTGTCCTTAAATAAATATATATATATATATTTATACATATACATATGTAATCTGTTCTTGATTACTTGTTGCTGCAACTAATTTCCCCCAATGTCCCTGATGTAGTTTGGCAATTTTWAATTTTTTTTAACTCTGAATTGATATCTTATTAACAAAAGTGACTGTTAAAGCGATCTGTAAGGTACTGTAAGAGCAACTGATGGGTTATAGTACAAACAAGTTGTGGGGTGAATGGATTACTTTTACTACTCTCACTGCAAAGCAGTATTCTACCTTGATCAGAAAAAATTCCTTCCTCTGTGCTTTTAAACCCAATTAGTTTACTATTAAAGATTGGCCAACGAAAAATGCCACTGAAGGTTCCTGTTAATAACAATGAATGAACAGCAAAGGCAGATGTAAAACAAATTAGTTACACTTCAACCTTGGACACAATTTTTTCCCCTGTATCAGATATAGGTATTCTGCATCTCAAACTATTGCAAGGAACTTTATTCACATTTTCAGCTATTTGTTTTCTCAAATTTCATCTCAGGTCTAAAAATCTAGTACAGCTGGGGGGTTTTGTTTGTTTGTTTTGTGTTTTTTGTTTGGTTGGTTTTGGTGGTTTGTTTTTTTTGTTTTGTTTTGTTTTGTTTGTTTGTTTGTTTGTTTTTTTGCCACAATCTGCTATGGGTGTCCATTTTCTGGAGAAAGCACATTTGATCTCCATGATTTTTAAACATTGCTGGGTTTCTTTTTTACTGAAGAAAATAACGTAGAGCAAGTGTTTTCATACAGCTGCATATTTATATGTTCAGTTTTTTGTCACTAGATTGCTACCATTCTTACAAAAAAAAGTCAGAGTAGTGTGTGTTTTTTAAACTGGTACATCACTACAGAAAAATATGTAGCTTTTTGTAAACCAAAAAAAAAAACAAACCCAAAAAAMCCTCAACATACCAGGGAGTGACACTTTGTTGCGGTGGTTGTAGTTGTAGGAAAGTAAATAAAACTACATTGCAACAAAAATCGAAGCATGGTGAAGTGGATCATGATTCTCAGCATTCTCTGCAAAGCAACAGATATCTGTAAGAGTTCTTTTGCACTTGTAATTCAGGCTTCTCCTTTATGACCCACTTTAAATGGAAAGAATACTCTGGTATTTCCAAGCCATTATGCCTTCATAACAGAGTATTAGGCAAAACAGGAAGACAGTATGTAAAGATCTCCCTCTCTCTACCTGTCCTAGCATGGCAGACCAGTTAAGGACTGATACATCATTAATGTAAATCTGAAGACTGAGTTTTCCTTCACATTACAAAATAAGCACTGGTAGACGAATAACTTTTCTTAAGCAGCAAGGACTTTTCCCAGTTCATTTCAGCAAGCACAGTGTCTCATAGGTGCCAAACTCATTACTGCAAGCTRAGCCACTGCAGGGCTGTTCCAATGGCAGACAGGGCTTTATGCACATTTCCACTGTGAAGAATGAAGATTGCGTTGACAGTATGGAAAGGAGGAGGAGGAGGAGGTGACAATTAAAGAAGGTTCAAATCCCTTTCATTGCCATTAATTTTTAAAGTGAGTACAGTAAGTATTTTGTAAGTATGCTGCATTATAAGTGGTTAAATATAAAAGCAAAAAGAGCAGATAGAGACTTTGCAGTCTCTTCGTGGTGTTTCAGGCAGTACAATATCCTTTGCTTCAGGCACACCCTTAAGCAACTGTTTGGCTGAAACTGTCCGACTCYATTAACAGACCATGTGCTCATTACCATGAGATACATGGTAATAACCCCAAAGAAATTCTATTAAAACAACAAATTATCWTATCTTTGCCTAAAAAATATTCTTGCAGGAGCAGAGAAGAGGGAAGTAATTTTTTATTTATGACTATCTATTCAAAAAGATCAAAACAATAAAATTTTTCGTTAACACATCAAAATCATAATTATCTCCCTTGCAGAATGCCCTTTAGCAGACTTAAACTATAAAAATCAAYATGGCAAACCGAAACAAGAAAAAAAATTGCTGTGCAGTTTATTTTAGAAWTATTTTCTTGCACCCATTTCCTCTTGGGGTCCGGACAGTTGCATAATAGATYTTTCTAGTTCATGTTCTTTATTTCTCCAAGAAATCCTTCTTTTATAATGAGCCTGGCATCACCAAATTATGCAGCTTAAAAATCTTTTCCTTTCTCCTTTTCCTTTTTATGTTTGACCAGTCAATTTTAAAGGGAGAGAAGAGCAGGCTTAGCCATAGTAACACTAAAATCTGCAATGAGGTAGAGGTCTGGAAGGTCTTATATTTCATTCGTACAATCTAATTCAATGACTAGAAGACCTCATWGTATAGAAAAAGAACTCTGAAAAGTCTGTGGATATTGAAATGGCATGATCTGTGTTCATGGTATTGCTAATCTAGCTGGAGAAGAAAAGCTCTGAAATCTAGYCCACAACCCATGGGGTTGCTCTGTGGCTTCATACAATGTTATATCACCTATATCACCTCACCCACCTCTTAGCTTATTTTTTTTCTTTTTTTCTCATTTCTGTGACTGAGTCTGTCTTCTGTGTCTTGGAGTTATAAATTATTCAGCAGAGGCCCCTTAATGCAGCTTGACTTTCAAAAGTTATCACGTTCTGCCCTTATAGGTACATATATATATATTTAATTTTATATGCATATAATATTTTTAAAACCTCATCTGATCCTGCATTTTTTTCAAAGCCTAGCTAGAATAATTTGCTCTTTGCTAGAAGAGATTACTTCAGACTCTGAATTGGACTATTCAGCTGCATATGGCCTACAATCTAAAATTCATTTCAATTGGAACAAAGGCAGAAAGCAAGGGGGTTTATGTTTTATTTTGTGGGTATTTTGGTTTTTTGTTTTTGTTTTCAAATGGAATATACAATTCAATGTCATGAGGTTGTTAGCAGTAGAAAGTGAAGTAAATTATTTATTGCATGCTTTTGCAAATCTATTGGAAATGATTTCTACACAAAGCTAATGCTGAGAATTTTAAGAGGCAATCACAAGTCATAACAACAGGAATGTGAAGAAATAGCATCACCATCTGATTTGAGATGCCATGCTGTCCTCCTCCTTCTTCCAAAGGTCTTGGAGACTGAAAGTTTAAAAAGCATTTAGTTGTATCTGTCCTTTGGATATGTCTATGAGCAATTTCAAAAGTGATGCCATTAGTGCATCTGGATTTTTCTCATGGCCATCACATTCTAGGACTTTTCAATCTGGGAGATTTTTCTTCTAAAATGTGAGGGTTTACAGCTCTGAGCACTTGCTTTGACCTTTAGAAGTAGAACAGGAGTTACAGTCCTTCCACTGATGAAGGATCTTTAACAACTCAATTATWTCTCCAAGCATYCTTCAACTATTTTACCTTTAGGGACACCAACATTAATTTGATGAAGAAAGAGAAAATAGATATGATGTATGATATACTTTTAATATCTTTTCCCCAAAAACTCCTCTCTACACCTAAAAATTGCCTGATGAGATGAACAGATTATTCTACCTTGTCTGCTACTAACTGTCAAGAGAATTGGAATTTAGGTGCTACTTCCATTCTCTGATTCAGAAAAGTGCTTATGCTAGTGGCTACAAAACTTCATCTTTTTTTTCCTTTAAAAAAAGAATGTGTTTTTTTTTTTGAGTCCTGTATACACTAATTAAAGGAAAGTTTACCAAAGTAYGAATCATAATTCACATAAATGAACCCTGAAGTAGAAGACCTACTGCACTTCAACAAGAAGCTCCACTCATTTATTTATGCCTGACATAGAGGTTTAGTTATGTAAATTATGTGTAAGCAATCACATATAAACAGACTTCACAGTAAATAATTTCACAGCTACATAGCAAAAAAGATAGATTTAAAACCAAAATGAATACAAATTTAAAAGAATAATTAAGCAGAATATGAATAGGGGAAATATCTTTAAATATCACTGAACATATCARTTACCAGAGTAAAATTCTTAGGTGTCATTGAAATTGGGATTCATATTGATCTCAATAGGATTTAACCTCTAGAGTTTTACTCCAAATYACCTTTTTTTTCTTTAAATTAATACTTTCAGTGGTAAAAAAAAGTGAAACTGAAATATATCTTATCTAGACTCTACACAAGGAACTGTCTGGCAGCAACAAGCATTACAAGACATGACAGGATGGAATTTTAAGCCCAACACAATCATATCAATCAGAAGGCACAAGCCAGAGCAAAACKTAATAACCTGCTGCTTCCTGCATTGATGACAGCAAAGAGAAATCCATAAGCCAGGCAGTTTAAGGAAGATTTCTTCTGAAGCCCTTTTAAGAAATACAGGTTTCACTACAGTCACAAACCAGAACAAGATGAAATGAAGTAAAACTGCACTATATTTTAAATCAGCTAAATGGGTATTGCAAAGAGCCCTGTTCCATGACAGCAAATATAAATAGCCAGAAAAATAAAAACAAACAGTGAAGACCAGAAGAAATGGACTGAGTTATTTACCAAATATAATTGAAAGATACTGRGCAGGATAATTCTCTTAGGATATTTGCTCCTTTTACATGGAGAATTTGTCAGTGAAGAACACAGATCCATACAATTCCCTGGGAGATGTTCTATGGCCAAAAAGGCTGTAGTACTGCAGAAAATTGTGGGACACCATTGTCCAGAACAACAGATTTGAAGCACCTACCTGATAATGTGTATTTATTGATTCTTATTCTGAATTCTGACATGGTAGGAAGGGCCATGAGGGGGTTGCACATTCCTTTTCCATTGCACTTTGGAACAAAACATGGCCAAAATCCCAAAGCCACAAATAAGGGAGTAAGGGGTTACTTATGAAGTCTGACTTGTCTTTGCAAGATCACTTGAAAAGTCATGCAAATTAAATAGAAATTCTGACTTTAGAYATAATGCAAAACTAAGTCTGTATTAGTTTTGGGATTTTGAATAAAAAACCAGAACTGTAAACTTWAACCTATGCTTGCTAATTCACAGCCATATTAAAAAAAAACCAAAACAACCTATTTAAGATTTAATAGGATTAAACATAAACTTTATGCAAATAAGAATCATAAAGACCTGTCCTGTCAATATTATAGCTTGAAATATCACCTTCAAAATTAACACTATTTATAGCTACTCAATTTTACATCAAAGAATAGGGACTTGAAACTGCAATCAGAGCTGCTTCCGGTGCTACTGTAAAATTACACCTGTATCTGTCCTGCTCAGATAGAGTCAATTTTGCTTTTAGTAGCAGATACAGTTTTGTTTTTTGGTTTTAGGATGAGGCTAATGTTGATAATGCACTGAGGGCTCAGCTACTGCTGAGCAGTGCTTGCACAGAGTAAAGACCGTTTCTGCTTCACATCCCACCCCACCAGCGAGGAGGCTGAGGGTGCACAAAGAGTTGGGAGGGGGCGCAGCTGATCCCAACTGACCCAAGGGATATTCTATACCATATGGTGTCATGCTCAGTATATAAAGCTGGAGGAAAAAAAAGGAAGAGGGGGGTTTTAAAGTGACAGCATTTGTCTTTCCAAATAAACCTTGGACATGGTGGATCYGTGCTGTCCTGGGGATGGCTGAACACCTGCCTGCCCAGGGTAAGTGTTAAATGAATTCCTCGGTTTGCTTTGGTTGTGTGTATGACTTTTGCTTTACCTCTTAAGCCATCTTAATCTCAAGCCGTGAATTTTCTCATTTTTACCTTTCCARTTCTTTCYCCCATATCACTGAGGGGGAGTGAGCAAGTGGCTGTGCGAGGCTTAGTTGCTGGCTGAGGTTGAGCCATATTAATATCCACTGAGATAATACCACAATCAGTTCCCATTGTGAGACAGTTGGAATCTGCCTGTCCCAATTAAATAACTGCAAGACCATTCTGRAAGACATATTCTCCCCAGAGCATTGCAGAAATGTCAGATGAGCCAAGTGAATTAGCTGCAGTACATAGGTGGCCTGCTCTCTGCCTCTRGGTATGATTTTAAGCATTTCTAGCATCTACTCAATCAACTCATGCCTTTTTGTGGMTCGTAACAGTAACAAATACCATTTTCTTTTTGTAGAAGTTTCGTCTCATTTTCTTGAAAAATGTGTATTGGACGTAGCAGTTGTGAAGGAGTCATGATTTGTAGTTATAAACTTGAATATTAAGGCCTGGATTCTTGCATAGGTGCAAATACAAAAACTCAAAACAAAAGAAAACAAAATAGTGTGGAAACAACATGCAGTTTGAGATCAGGAGTAATCATTRTTTAATGATAACTTAATGACATGGATGGAGAATACACTGAGCTTTTTGTTGTAATGTTTACAGATGATAATTACTTTTGAGCACATTGACTTTTATAGATCAAAAGAGTGCAATATATCCATTAATGACTGCAGAACAAGGGATCAAATTAGTGCTGATGCTGACATTCATATCCTACATTCTGGTAGGAAATGGAGTTATAGGATCAGGGTCCCTAAACATTTCTGACTTACCTCTTGAAACAGTGCAAAATATTCACTTGACCACATGATGCAACTCCTTCCCTACCATTATTTATGCAGCCATGTGATTGCAGCCACATCTGCAAAATGCCTTATTTTTATCACTGTAAGTTATTTGAATACACCTCAGGCATTCAGTCATTTCCATTACAAAAACACTGTATTGCAGCATTGCTGAGTCTGTGATAAGAATTGTAGTCCTCCCCCTCATTTTATTAGGAATCATTCAAATGGACACTATATATATATATATATATATATATATATATATATATTGCTACTCCAGGATTCATAGTTTTGTTTCGCTATAAAATTTATTCTTTGGTGCTAGAATAAAAAAGCATATACAAAATTAGTGTATAAGCAGCCATAATTGTTTCGGAAATTAAATACCTGAAAGTCAGGAAATTAAATTCCCAGCATTAAATTTCAGTATTAAACCAATTCACTTGTGATCATGTATAGAAAAATGATTTCTAGAGGATGTCAATTGTACTTTGCCCTCTGTAAAATTATAAGTAGAACTGATAAAGCAGTTTGACATTTCCCACTAGAAAAAGCAGTTTTAGATTATCACTAACATCAAACTTGAACTATACCAGCCTGAATATCTGTTTGGGAGTACTTCTTTTTTCTATTCATGAGTGCTGAGTGGATTTGGTTTATGAAGAAGATGAAGATGAAGAAGCGTGAAAGGTGACTTCATTGCAACTTGTAGTCGCCTCCATAACAGATAAAGAGCTCTCTAGAGAATAAGACAGAGCAAGGACCAATGGTTGGAAGACAAAATGAGCCAAACTCAAATAGGAAATAAGTTTACAGTTATTTTAAACTGAGTAATTTATCTACAGAAAGAAAACTACATCTACTAAAACTACAAACTCTATGACTTCAATATTTTAAAGAAAGAAAGTGTGTTATCTTTTTGAAACAAGCTTTCCTTGCACAAGTTCATGACAAATACTAGTGAAACAGTATTTTACTTGTTGACSTGAGCTATAAAATAATGTAGTCTGCAAGTCCTGAGAGGCTGAAGAGCATTCAGCAAATTGCACAGCATGAGTGAAAAGGCTTGAGCAKAATAAGGCAGCAACTAAAATCCATGAGATTCTATCTGACTAAGAACATTGATACAAAGACTTAGAGTTCCCTCGATCTAGAAGGAAAACAAAATTATATATGTAGTCCTGTAGCACATCTGTTCTGTAAGATGTGACAGTCCTAGAGCCTTCCAATGTAAGCAGTTTGGCAGGAGTACAAAGAATCTCTGACATTCTCATGCTCTTCCTCTAAATGCATTGTGGTATTTTCTCTGGTATTGCTGGACTCATCTTAGTTCTGAGATCATACTGTCTGWGATGATTATTACTAGCTCCTAAGAACAATCATAAATTATGATTTCTGAGCTTCAATTATGATTTTTTT
>QVAJ01000059.1:1698472-1708783 GCA_003546035.1 Mixornis gularis | reverse complement strand
TCTCTCTGCCTGCAAATTCTCAGTTATTTCCTGGGGATGTGCCTGGCATTTGAAAGCCAAGTTTTTAATGCCAATACAATTGTTTCTGATAGCAAACCCCAACATAAATCAACTGTTCTGCCTACTAGGTAGACACAATGCTTCAATGTCTCATAGAATGCAGCTTAGCTTATTTTTATACTCCCTTTAATCCATTTAATGAAACCAAGCAGCATGCTAATGGAAATTCCTTTCAGATGCAATGAAAGTTGTCAAACATCTRTTCACTCTCTTCAACACTCACTGTGTTGGACTACATACAACCCTTATGACAAGTTTAAACATCTTAAAAACCTCTTCAGACTGTGCCCTGAACAAGTGAAAATTTGGAACTCAGTAAAATTCTGTCTGGTGCAATACCTGTAGGGTACAGCTAAGAAATCCTGAGATGGCATGTGGACACTAGGCTTGCTAGAAAGCTACAAGTTGAACTTGTGCAAGAGTTGGTCCATAGACAGCTCAGAAAAGTGCTACCACTCTAGCAGTACAACCACAACATTACTGCATTTGCACACATAACAGATTATGATGTCCCTGAATATATTCTCTTTGGAATTGCTGAGATTAGGATGAAAGAGAGAGGGAAAGCATACGAGCATGGATGATTGTTGGGATAGGGAAAGACGTAATAGGTGCAAGAAACAATAGAATTACAGTAAAAAATTGTCCATAGCATTTTTAGGGTGATTTCACTGTCCTCATCAAATCTAGTCCTGAGAGGATGTGGCGTTTTTTCTCTCCTCCCTTACTATCAGAGAATGAATAAGACAATATTTTTTTTCTCCCTATTGGGCTATTTCAGCCTTTTTGTCTCTCRTTGGTAAGGTACTTTTATATTTCATAGTAGTTGCTAACTAGAAATTTTTCTGTTGACTCCATTCTTATTTTCAACTTCTAGTTTATGCTGCTTTATCACAGAGTTAAAATTCTTCTGGATCCCATGYTTTCCCAACAAATAGAGAGATAACCAGTTTCACTACCTAATGCAAAAGAAAAAGGAATTTTTTCTTATCATGTGAATGCAAGCTTACTGTATTAAAAAAAACCCCACTTGTTTTGATTAGTAATAATATTTTCATTAACAAGCAGAAATAAARTTCACCCATATAAAAATGATACATCTATATAGAAATTGTTTTCCAACATATATGTCTTTCACTTTTTAATCTTTATGTCCTGCACTAATACCAACGTTCAATATTATCCACTTGTTTTTCCCTTGTTTCCGCCTTATAGCTAGAATAGTGCCTAGAGCTTAATTTTAATTCACAGTATATAAAAAAAAGTAATAAGCATCTTTGTCTTGATAAATAAGTTTTCTTTGAAGATCAGCTAAATGTTCATAGAAGTTATATTTACAGCAATTTTTAGTTGTTTTTCAAGACGTTATCAAATTTTAGACTTCCAGGGCTATTTGTTAATAATTTAATCTATTAATTTTAAGATTTCATCAAGGCTTCTCTGTGAGCTATGGGTATACTAAACACAACTGATGATAAGTTAGAAATCTCAGATATAGTCTACCACATAGTATAAATTTGCATGTTAACAAAGTAACCAAAGCCTTCCCAAACTACTTACTACTGGTTATTACTCAGCGTGCTATATGGAGCTCTGATCACAAGAATCATGTGAAACATGGTAGTGTTTGGAAAATATCAAGATGCTGGTGGCACCACTKTCAAGATAAAAAGCTGTATAGGGCTTTCTTTTTGCTTTCCTGATAAGAGCATTTGCTTTATCTTTAAGGACAAATATTGTAAACAAAAATGCTGGAAAGATAATGGAGTCCCATTTTTTTTTCTCAATAAACTTGTCTTTGATTTGTAACTATGGAATAACATTGTCACATTGAATACCACTGCATTTTTTACTTAACCTATTAAATGGCATGAAGAATCGTATAGCTAATAATAACACAATTAATCAATGTATCGAAGGAAAACAGCAATTTTCTGTTTCTATACCTATTATATTTTTTCTGTGTTTTTTTTTTTCTGCCCAGTCCCAACGATATTCTTAACATTCTTGAGTAAACCTTCATATTTCTACAAACAGGTTTGTTGAGAACCAAAAGTGCTACTGAAGCTACATGCTGATATCTTACAATAGATTGAAATCTTCGCATTTCTCTGTATGACTCAGTCTTGGCTGGCTACTGATCAAAACTTTCCTCCCCGGAGCAGAGGAGACAGACTTGCCTAGGGTTATGCTGCCTGMCGCCAGAATTACATCTCTCTGGAGGCAATGGCCCAGGCTATTTCTGGATGTGGTGTGTGCCAATTTTGTCTTGACAACTCTGCTCCACACTGACAATGCAAATTACCGATGCYTCCATGTCCAGCCACTTCTTATTCCTTTCTGCACCTCAAACTGATGATTATAGCAGATTGGAGCATTTTCATGTTTATTCCTTTCCAGTTTGCTGGAACARGACTGTCAACAAGCTGACCCTCTGATCTTTCAGCTGATAATCACTCTGTCAGCTTAGTTTGCTTTTGGGTAGTGCTATCATGTTGAATTAACATTGTCCTTAGAAAAAATTGTCATTTTCAGCTCTGCCATTTGAGACACATGAAAACCATTAATTTGTAGGATGACTTTAAATAAAGAAGCCTAGACAAGTAATATCTTAAAAGTTTTGCAGATACTTTCATTAGAACTCCTGTGGGAGAGCAAAATCCTTAAGCAATTTTGTACTTAAAGACACTATAAAACATATTACTCTAGAAGTTCAAGTTAACTAGTGGTTTGATTCAGTTATGGTCCATGGTGTTTGTAGTCTAATTTCAGAAAATAGTACCATATTTTAGATTCTATTATACTTAATATCCACAGTAAGAGCCCAAACTCAACATCTTTATTTTTTTAGCAAGCAAGTTGTGATTTTAACACACAAGTCACAGTTTGTACCACATAGACAACCAAAAGAAAGTCCTCAGCAATTAAAGTTGAAGTGCAGAAGTTATCTGTGGACCCTCTCTTTTGTTGTCATAATTCTAGATCTTGAAAAGCAAGATGAATTCCTAGCAAGGACAAAAAAAGCACCTATATGATGGTGTATGTGCATAGTAATACCTGTATTATTACCATTATTATATTATAGAGTTTATAAGAAAAAGAAAACAAATAAAACTCCAAGAAAATACCATCTCTTGACTCTAGATAAGTRAACTGTGTTATTTACACAACGTTTGCCCTGCTTCTGCCTGAAAGTTGACCGAGTCATTGTGTGATATCAAGAGCTGACTGTCCTGTTAACAGTGAGGAGGGAATTCGTCACCCGATATCCTATGTATTACTGCAAGACAAGACATGAAATTCAATGTAAATTTAATACCACTAATGAAAGTTCTCAACTAAAGAGGAAAGAAATGTTAAATATGTAAATTTTGTTCTGTTTGACTGAAATAAACCCCACTTTTTGTCTTAAATGTTTCATTACTAGTATTAGCAGATAAGGAGGGATGTTATGATTTATAATTTTTAAAATGTTGAGAATTGATTCTTCTTTTCTCCAATCACCTAGCAATCAAATTTGGGGATTTGATTTATTTTTTTTTTAATTTAACATACAATCTCAGACAAATAAAGGAAAATGTCACTAACAGATTCTGAATATATGTTCTTCTAGAGATAAAAAAGACTGTGGATTAATTGACAGATACAGTTTGTCTCAAATATAATTGCTTAATTCTTAAAAAGAAAACGCCTTAAGCTTTCAGTGGATGATAAAATAACAGGCTAGTATAAATCTTTAAATAAGTACATAAAGCTGCTGTTATGACCTTTCCCTGAACTTAAGTTCTTGTTAATAGATCCCTTGGGGTTGTTTAGAATGAATGATTGGTGTTTWTAAACATATTTATAGAACAATGTGGTGGCAATGGAAAACGGGTACGTAACTCTTTTGGTTGTTATTACCATCTATAGTGATATAGATATACAAAAGCATAAAAATAACACTCAAGGACATGCATAAAGAAAAGAAGGAAGGAGAAAGAATGGACAAGAGTGGAAAGATATCACCACCTGTGGATCCAGCAAAGAGATTTGATTGACATCCATTGSTTGAGGTGATGGTCACAGTCCTTGTCCATTGGGGGCGGGGGTAAGCTGGCAAAAAACAGAGTTCAATGGGTCAATACACATTTAGATGTAGGGGGAATGCCCAGGTACCTCTCCCGGGCCAGAGGAAATTTTATCCTGCATTTGTAACACTGTGAGTCTGTTGCGACACTGTGGCCTCATGTGGAGCCATCTGGTGAAGGCSTCAGAAATGGGCCTAGGGCACTTTGGGGGGCTCTGATGGTTTATGGCCTTTCTAAGACATGACARTTTCCTCTCATGTCAGCATAGCTGTGGGATTTATGTCCCATCAGAAGGGATGAATTCCCTCATGCCTGTGTGTGAACGAGAATGTCCCCTGTGAATGTGACCTTCCCCAGGGAAGGGGTAGGGGAGGACACTGGCACGACAAAAAACAGTATCCCACCTTCCAGGATCTGCTTTTTGTCAGGCTTCTCCTTTATTTAGAGCCTCCTCTCTGTTTCAAGAAAACTTCTGTCTTATGCAGATCAGAGATTTCTCCACCACACACCCRAAATTCATCTTCTTTCTCTCCCTTGGGATGTGCAAATCTGGCCCCAGCAAAGCTGCCTGCTGCATCTGCAAATGGCTGATTGTTTTGAGTCATTAAACTTTAACATTTCACTCTCTCAAAGTTGCTTAGCATAAAAAAAAAGCTTTTTCTTTAGAAAGTYGTATTATTCCTATCCATCTGTTCGTTCCATATAAAATGGATAAGCTAAATGCTTTTCACAGCTGAAACYCCCAAACCTTTACTGAAAAAGAAAATAAATTTTCCCATTAGAAATTAATTTTTTACTTTAAGTTTATCTGGATGCAAACCAATGTCTGCTGCTTCTGTGAAAACATATAAACAGAAAATATTTCAAAATCAGCTGAAGGAAGAAAACCCCACATTTGAGCACTACTATAATTCTTGAAAAAGAACAGGTCATCAGAGATGTAAAGAGCTGATAAAGGGGTTGTCTACAAAATCCAGACCTGCAGAAGGCATGCCTGAGTCTTGATTGAATGCAGTAASATATAGAATGTCTTTGATTTGTTTCCTCCAAGTCAGAGTATAGTCACATGAGGAAAAAAAAAAAAGAATCAGAGTAGTGAAGGGGAAAATAGACCMCTAAATAATGAATATCTTAAGTAATTTACCCCATTAGATGCTTGAGTATATTAGTAGCACTTTGAAAGACAGCAGTTCTACATCTGTCTTTTGAAGTATGTTTGGGTGTGGTTTGTGYACTGTAGGCAACATCCAACCAACATCACTCATAGTAGGCTGTGGTTTTATTTTCCATTTGTGCCCTGTTCTATAGCTCATGCAGCCATTCAGCAGGACTTTCATCCTCAACAGTTGTTGATATTCTGACCAGAAATCACAAACCATCTGTGGGAAATTTTGTTGTAAAACCACCAGCCCCAGTACATCTATTTGTTTTTTTTTCTATAGTGACTTSAAAAAACCCTCAAAACACTATTGAAAAAGGCAACAGTTTTGCTAAAACTTCACATAAATATTCTAAGTGGATCAATAGTACAAACACTTGATCAAATATCTACCAATCTAAAAAGTAAGCACAGAACTACTGATTTCAGTAGAATCTGAAAAAAAATAGCATTTTCTTGACACATATAATCCCTCTTGCCAAGAGATATCTAAACATTTTCATTCTGATTGATAGAATCGTGATATACATTGGAGCATCTTGCAGTACTTCAGCTAAGAGTAGGAGACTTTTTTTCCCTTCCTAATAGAAAGTGAATTCTTCCAGAAGTTCGAAAAGTTATAAAGATGCTTGCAAATAGTTTTTTTTCCTAGTTATGACTCACAGGGTGCATTTCAGATATCCTTGACTGTTTCTTCTCTTTTTTAAACTTTTTATTAACATTGAAATTTTACTTTTTTTTTTTTAAACTGAATTTCTGTCATGAATAGCAAACATGTCATACAGAAATTTCCTCAGTAAAAATCAAGTCTGTAAGCATCACTCCCCTCACCCCTTGTACAAGGTTTCTAAATAAAGAGTTTCCATTTAATCCCAGAATCATGGCATATTTTATTTCAGCAGGCTTCCATGTATAATGATTGTCAATGTCATGCTGACCTTCCCTGTCTTCTACTTTCCTATGGTTCTACCATGGGAGAAAGAAATCCTTTATTATTAATAGACTGTTTTGAAATCTTCTGCACATCTATCTTGGAATCACTATTAGTCAATATTCAATGATATATGCTGCCCTGTCTGTCATTTTTAATCACAAACTGCACACTCCCTGTAATAGTTATTGTAATAGTGAATGAATCATGCACTTTGATAATAATAAGGTCTTTCAATGCATRTAAAATAGATGGGTATTTCCCCTGAATTTTAATGACTGCATTTTAACAACTATCATTTTGACATGTAGTTGTCTTTGCGTTAGCAGATAGCAGTTTTAGTGGGAATAAGTAGATTTTTAATTTAAGAGAGATTAAGATGATCAGAAATGGACCAAGGCATTAAAAAATTGATAAAATTTGTCAGGATTTTGCAATCTAAAATGATTCTTTGTGATAGAAAATATAGTTAATTCTAAAAGAGAATGACAACTTGCAAAACACTGAAGAATATGATAGTTTCCTTTGACTAAACTTTTTTTTTTGGTGGGAGCTGGGGTTGTGTGTTGGGATGTCATCCCTTCTGGTTCAAACTCTTSAAATTAAACAAAATTCAAAAGTAAAATAAATAATAAAAAAAAACACAACAAACCAAAGTGAAATCCAAAAAATATGCAAAAAAGCAATAAAGATTTTCAGTAGAAAAAAAAAAGCTCATTTTTCATATATCATATGAAACTATATCACAAATACTTCAGTTTTACTTAAGGGAGCTTAGCATATCCCAATATTAGGAAAGAATGCAAAAGAATATTATTTCTTTAAGTGGAAGGCTCTGTTGATTCACACTGAGTGCTCTCAATGTTATGAAACTGAATAAATATTAACCACAAAGAGAAGTATAAACAAATTGTAAACACACATTATGGATTGTATAAGGAAAATGCCATATGCATTTAGAAAACACTAAAATAATTTCTGTTTTATTACAGATGAATACGAACTTCATTTACATCCATGTATCTTAAAATCATTTTTGTTGTGGTTTTAGTGGGTTTTTTAAAATAAAATAAAATATAATAAATAAATAAAATAAAATACATAAAAAACAGTGAAATAATGGAAAAAACTAAGATTCATTAATAGAAAAAAGTTTAAAAATATTTCCAACAAAGTATTATTTTTATTATTATTATTATCATCACCATCATCATCATCATATGCCTGTGAAAGAAGCTATATGTTTTATACATGCTATTTTTTTTTTTGGTGGGGTAAAATGCAGGACACTGCTTCAGAAGATAAGAAGCAAGAAGGGAGMGGATACACTTGAATGCTTTGGCAAGCATGGACAATCCAAATTTATTCCAGGATAAGATGGYCCAATGTCCGATGTAAACCTTCAAAAACATGGATTACTTGCTATTAATCCTTCATGATCTTTCCAGCTCATATGCTAATTCTCTTCCACATGCTAATTATACTTTTTAACAAGCCCAGATATGAGACGATATTTTATATCTGCAAATAAGGGGTTTTATATATCTTACAATAAGTAAAACCAATTATATGATTTTTTGGATGCAATTTTAGTTTATTCTGGTAGGTTTGTGATAATGACAATCTTTTGGTCTAGCTTTAAATCTCAATAYTTATATGTAATTTAATTATTTCCATTCCTTATAAATAAGGTTAGAGGAATGAGACTAAATGTATGTTATTTGATATTAAGAATAAGTCACAATCCTTGCTGGCTGCAGGGTTAGTGAGGCAAAGCTAATAAATTAAACTATGAAGCAGGAAACTAATAAACCTCCAGGAGCAAAAAATATTTCTCTCATAATTGAAAACATGAGATATTTGTGAGCCAATGGCAATCACACCACGGAGTTCAGTGAATAAAGCAAAGTCTCTAGAAGACTGAAAATATCAGGTATTCAGCATCAGGAAAGAAAGAGGAGGGGAAAGATTTACAGAGGAGTATATTCATTGCAGAGCATAGCCAAAYATGCATTTCAACAATGTCATATGCTGAAATACAAATATGTTTAAATAAAGGGGAAGTATTTATGTCACTGATCTTCTATAACTTCATGATTCTATTTGCACCTTACTTAGGTTTCTTGSACTTCAGAAAACGTAAATGGGTTTCAGTGTGAGGCACTGCTGAGGACAGAAATCCTTGTTTCAGCTGGGCTGTGCTGTAGCTATCTCKAAATTGTCAGCTAGGTTTCCTCTTGCTTTGTTCCATGGCCATGGTTCCAGAGTAGCCACTGTGTACATTTGGAGCAGTCAAGCTCTCTCCCCCCAGCACTCAGGCACAGTCCATATGGTCCATACAGCCCATCACTGCATGGTCCATTTCTGACAGCCTGCAGGGAGCTGCTTTTCCCCAGCTTGGCTCCTCTGGAAAGTTCAACAGCACCATCCACCTGCACTGGGCACACCACGAGYACCATTTAATCTAACGAAAAGCGTGAACTCCTCAGGCTCTTTGCTTCCCAATTTTTTTTTCCTTTATGTTGTTTAATTTAGCATTAGAGTATAGATTTTGGAGCTTGAAGACATCYGGTCTGTAGCTGTTTGCTGCAAAGTCCAGTGTTTAGTGTTAGATTGCCATCCACAAAAATAAGGATACGGTCTTCACAGCAGTTAATGACTGGTTTAGAATTACAGTTAGAAATAGATAAGGGAAGATGTGAGGAAAGCTAAGAGAATCCCAGGTGTGGCTGAACTCAGCAGATCACCTCAGTTAGAAACTATTAGATTTTGACTGCAAATAATTTCCATTGCTGTTGCCTGGACACATTTCCTTGTTAAGACTGAAGAGAGGATTAAAGATTAAAATGAAAACTGACAATTACCATAGATTTTGTTATATGTTTCAGGAGCATATRATCAAGAGAGAAGGATCAGCAGCTAAATAAAAGTTTCTACTGATAAYTATTCATGCTATTTTTGTTGTCATAATACTGAAAGAAAGTTGGTCAAAGTAGTGATTGCCAGGGTAGGTTGTTTTCTTTAAAGTATGCACCTACAGCCTGTGCAGGTGAATAGCTTCCCACACTGAATTGTTTACATGTCCACAAACTATATTAACTGCATTCAGAGTCTTAATTTGAATCGAATCCAAATCCTGCCATCATATGGGTCCAATGATTTGTTTGTTTGATACAAGTTGGGGTTTTTTTCCTCAAAACTGTTACAGAGGAAAATGAGAGTGGTGCTTGAGTGTGGGTTGAGTATGATAGGGAACATGAGTAGAGGGAAAGAAAGTGATTSATGAGGACTTTTTTTTCAGAAATCAAAAAGGAACTACTATAACAGTTGTCTAACCTTTTTATGGTATCCTAAAAATTTCATATATAATTATATCCTCCTATGATTAAGTTTACAATGAGAGTAAATAGTTTGTTATTGTATTAGGAAAGAGGTCTCACTATTTCGTAGGTGGGGTCTTCAGAGTTAGGATGGCAACTAAAATTTTCTTGTATACAGTATCTTATATTCTGTTTTTCCACATCAGTGAATCCTCTTGCTATGACAAGGCGAAGTCACAGGAAGGGAATCTCTGTGTTGCCCTTGAGACTGAAGGGTTAATGTGGCTATTTCATTTAGTTTCCTATAAAATTAATCTATAGTTTTTCATGTGTATGTATTTTAATCTGTCCTTATTAACAGTATAAAGGAAGCTCTTATTCCACTCCATCCAGTGGGAATGTTTCATATTGTACTCCAGTGTTTATTTTCTCTGAGTTTTCTAGAGATGAAAGGAGAACAAATATCGACATTCCCTGTAGTACAGAAAGAAATTGTGCAGATATATTTAAACTAGTATTTTTCACTTAATGGTTTATAAGACAGGTGAAGTTTAGGAACCCACATTTAGCAGAAAATCACAAAAAAATTTCCTTCCTTCCTTCTTTCCTTCCTTCCTTTCCTCCTTCCCACAGTCTCACCTTCCTAGCTTCCTCTTTCTCTTTCTCTTTCTCTTTCTCTCTTTCTCTTTCTCTTTCTCTTTCTCTTTCTCTTTCTCTTTCTCTTTCTCTTTCTCTTTCTCTTTCTCTTTCTCTTTCTCTTTCTCTTTCTCT
>QVAJ01000059.1:1684485-1697507 GCA_003546035.1 Mixornis gularis | reverse complement strand
CAGAATAAACACATAAAATCAGTATTTTACTTTACAAACATTGTACCTGTGAGAATAATAATAAGAAAAACCATAATGCTGAAAAGTTCATAAGAAACTGCATTTGGAGAAAGATAAGTTGGAAGAGATGTTCTCTCTAACCCGTTTTGTTTGAAACAGCAATACTAAAACATCAATATTTCAGCATCAACTGAAAATTTCCTTTATATTTACTAAACTTAATGTTTCCTACTATGATTATTTCATACAAACTTTGTTAAGCATAATATTAGAAAAGTAGAAGAACAAACCACAGCACAAAAAGTAGTTTTGCTGATGCTTGTAGTAATTTTATGCATTAAGGAAAAGGCTTTTCTTAATCCCTTTTTTMTCTGTTAGATCTAATTATTTTTTCAAGAGATACCAAAATAATCCACATGTAAAAAATTGAGAATTAATTTCCTTGCTACATGGCATAAATTTTTTCCAGCCTTTCAACAAATGGTTGTTTTAGTCTGTATTCACTTTACAAAATTTCCTTAAAACATGACAGACTAATTTGATACTGCTGATTAGGAAGAGAAAAATTGGGAAGGGAAAARTGACACATAATTTTTACCTCATTATATGATAGTTTTCAGTGAGTTATTTTATTSTTTTTATTTTCACATGTAATGGTTTAATCAAAGTTCCTAGATTCCTCAAGATTTTTTTAAGAGAAAAAAGCCCACGCAAATATGAAATAAACACCTGCTTGCATATTACAGATCTTTTTTATTTTTTTTTTTTAGCAATAAAATTTTATCAACCATGTGATAGCATCTGAAAAGCTAGCAGGTATCATATGCTTAATTACCCTAGCATATGGTAAAGAAGTAGCTGAAAGAAATGTCCAGGAAACAGTCTTGGCAGCGTGGGAAATATAGCCTGCAGACCAACAGTGGAAGGAGGTTAATTGCTTGCTGTAATAATATGTGCTCATTGCAGTGCTGGCCACTTGTTCTGTTGCCCTCTGGAAAATTTTTATTTCTTTAGAGCTTATATAACTTTAAGAACTTTAATGTAGATTAATACATACAGATGCACAAATAACTATTATTCATAGTCTAGTAGAGCATACATAAATTATTATCAATAATTACATATACATACATATATACGTGTATTTATAAATATCTGTATAAATASATATAGACCTATGGCTGTGAAATAATACTTCTTAAGTGTCCTTCAGGATGAAAGTAGGAAAAAAATGATAACACTTGAATGAAACATAAGAAAGGATAAAACACAAAAAAAACATAACCACGGGAATAAATAGGACATTACTGACGTGACATGGTTTGCAAATATCTGAGTCATTTCATCTTCTACTACTGAGGATATCTTAGAAACTTATCTTAAATGAACATTAATACTATTTCATCATTTTTCCTGTCTTCTTGTCATTCCTATGRTGATGAGAGCAGTTTTATTATGGGAAGAAAGGGAAGAGGGGAGGGAGCAAATGGACAACAACTTTGAAATTCTGCAAGACAAGTTACTTGATATTTCTTTTATCTGTTATAAATAAAAGTTTCCTATATGAAAAAGATGTTTAAAGATGTTTACACAGATTTTTTATTCAGCATTAAACATTTTGATAGTTTGGAATTGAAACTATGATGGCATATTTGCTTAAATGTTAMGTGGTATCTGATGCCTTTAGTGTCTATTTCTATTGTGTTGGAAGCTTGCTATCACAATTCTGGAATATGCTTTCACCACATATATAAACAGTCTGTGTTTCCACAAACATGTAGATTTCTTTGCAATCCCCTTTATAGAGGAAGATTTCCTGGACCAGACATGATGAGCAGAAAGTTAAGGTGATCACAAAGTATTTGTTGACAATTATGTGAATGTTTTCTCTCTCCTTTTAGAGACCTCATGAACAGTTTATGCAAAGACTTTTYGACAGTGGTGAAATATTTCTTGGAGAAGGAAGACCACTATGAAGCCTGCCTCAAAACTTATTTTAATTCATTCATCAAAATTTTACRTTATTTGAAACTACCAACAATGTATATTTGATCAATATTYACAGCAGAACACCACCAAAGCCACGTACCAGTTACAAAACACTGTTTATAAGTCATGCTCGTTACTTTGTAGAAGGAGATTCAKCTCTGCTGACTGTCATGGGTAAACTATTGACATTGGAAAATAATGTGGATAATGCAGGGGCAGAAGAAATATTTACTTTCTGCTTGTTAGATTAGACTGGTCGTATCCCTCAGAGTTCTGTGTACTTTYATTCCTTATTTGGGGGTTCTAACCTATGGGTGTCCATGATTTTTAGCACATATATTTATAAATATATTAATCCTAGACATACTTTAATGTATGGTTATTAATTTTTTTTTAAAAAAAATTATTCAGAGTAAAGCAGAAACAGCCCTTTCCCCTCTTCTTGTCATCATATGTGATCATTTGTTTTTTTCAGGTCTCTATGAACTACTGTGTAATGAGCCATAGCAAAATAAAAGAAACAACATAGGTGAAAGCTTTTCATTAGGTTGTTCAAGGTGATCTTAGCCTACTGTGCTAATTAGTCAAAAGTAAGACATCATCCTTGTCTTTCTAGAAACAGGTCAAGAACCAATGAGTAACCAGTTATTTGTTCTAGGTTCTGAAAGAGGGGTTACTATTTCAATGAAGGATACAAAAATAAAAACTACTTTGCTTGYTTTTTTCTTTCTCCAATACTCACTCTCTTTGCTTCCCTTTGTCTGCTCCAAGTCAATTTCTGGTCATCTGTAACCCAAAGGTTTTGCACATGTGTAACCATTGGCATCGTTGTTCCCACCAGTTTATAGAAAAGGATTATAAAAAACTGAATTTCACCAACTMTACAAAGGTTTACATGCAGTGTTTGAGAATAAGCCCTTGATCATTATACTGGGAGAAAGACAACGTGGGCCCATGGGATGTTTTTCAGAAAGGATTTGCTGGACTTTGGAAGCTCGTTCAGTTCAGCAGCTTTTGGCCTCTCTCAGGYGTGAACAAAAACACTAAATAATTTCTAATAATGACTGTGAACACTTGGTAAATAGTAAAGCAGCCCAACACACAAATGCAAATGCGAAAACCCCCACATTTACTAGAGCTGAAAACTTCTGGGTTTTTCCCCAAACACAAATTCAATAGATAGGCTACTGRAATAAACTATGAGGTAGAGTAGCATCTTGGCTCAGTTCTTTACCCCAGGCACGTGTGCTTTACTGCAGGACATAACRAAAACTGCAGACAAGACTGAGCTCCATATTTATCTCCATGTCYAAAAAGCTTCACATTATTTGTACAGGCAAATATGCACTTAAAGACCTTAGTATGAATTCCCCTAAACCATATTTTCAGTAAGCAACACCTGATTTAATTTCAGCTTAATAAGAACAAGGTTCAGTTTTTTAGGCCCCAAAGCAGCCTGAAATTCAAAATGTTTTACTATTTTGTTTGTTTTATGCTTTTTCCTGGAAAAGAATAAATCTTTGACCTATTTCCATCCTGTACTCAACCTGCTTGCTAAGAAAACACTACTGATGGCAAGGCACACGAGTAGGACAACAACCTGGATTTTGAAAAATATAGTTTTATTATCCATGTCAATACTGGCAGAAATGCTACYCATTTTTCTTAAAATAAGCTTAAAAGGAATATGGTAAATATTTCCTTTATGTAATTCTGGACTGATGAGAGAAGAGAATCAGAACATGGAAGTGTTGACAGTCAAAAATAGCCAATATGCCTTCTTAAAATCAGACAAGTACAAATAGGCAACAAGAAATCTATTATCATACCTCACGATAGGGTATAGATAGAATCTCTCTTTAATATCAGTCCTGACTGGACTAGTTTATCAAGATCTCAGTATGATGTGCTAAGTTTCTCTGTGTAGACAAGTGAATAACCTGCAGAACRTTATTACTTTCACTCGCTATTGAGTTGGGCTGACTTTGAATGCCATATTCAATTTATTCCTCCCTAAGCAGCCTGTCTGCAATGTCAACACTTTTCCAATCAACTTGCCTGAAATTATGGAAGGCACAATGATTTGTTAAATATTTCCTATAAGCAGTTATTACTGTGCCATCAGCGTGCATGTACTCTGCATTACTCATGCAGCATGTTTATAAATTACATTGTCATCATGAACCTCTTCCATGCACTTTGTTTGTCCTTGCTGTCTTAAAACACGCATTGCTTATCAGTCAAAACTGTAGCAAATATTYCACAAGGTCAGTCAGTGCAAAGCAGATGTTCATATAATTTATGGAGATAAGCATGTGCTTGTGCTTTATTAGTTTAAATATTAGATAATAAATTAAGGGAAATATTGTCTTTCACGGGTTCATCAACCTAACTATTTGTTCTGCAATTTAATTTACTGTTCAGGATTTTAAATATTTTTGGTTTTGGCAAGCTGTTTATTTAACACACACATATTAGTGCATCTGCAACAGTATTTTATAACTTCCTCTATATCTGTAATAAAAGGCAAATGTTACACTGACTGGGATTATTCATCACAACATTAACACAAACAATTTGCTGATGATCTTTCATGTGTAAYATTAGAAAAGCAAATTTTTGTCTCCATTTCCAACCCTAAGTTTTATGAAAAAGCTTAGTAAGCAGTAAAAACATAAYAAAATTTAGAGTAGGTTACAACCTTTAGGTTGTAAGACTCAATTACCCCTTCCTTGTAAAGAAGCCCCTCTCAAAGGGCTATATTGTTTGGAAAATTAATGATTTCCATTATTGTTTTTTACAGAATTTTTCTCCAAAAACTAGAATACACAAAATCCCAAAAAATTGTGAAAAATCATTTGTACTATTAAATCAGGTAAGTAATTTTCCTTAAACTAGTCAGACATATGAAGTTTCTCCTCTCTTCTGTATAAAATTATCATGTGACATTTTTTCAAAATTGATGAGATGTTGCAGTTTATTTTGGGGCTTTTTGTGAAAGAAGCCTTAATTTGAGTTCCAGTGSCTGATGACTGGTGCATTAGTCAAGTGGAAGAAGAATAGGCTTGTGCTGATGTTCTTGAGTCACTTGCATTTAATGAAGAGAAAGGACATTTGATGTGAATCTCCCACATGACCATTGGAAGCTTCCAGTATAAAACACACAGTAMAGCACTGCAAAAACTGCAGATTCTGACATTTCCTCCCTGCTATAAGGTAGCAAATACCAGGTGCTGCTGGATTTTCTGCTTCAGTGAGAAACTGAGCTGTGGATGCAACCAAACTGGAACAAGTGCACACACACATATGTGCCTGCACACACAGTTGCCCTCACACAGTCCTCACCGCCCACTTGTTGATGACTTACAGGCACTGGACCAAATACATCAAGTCAGAAATCACAGCGGCAAATTCTATGCTCACCATGCAAAACCTGATGTCTTTTCAACAGATGAGAGTCTTGTTTCTTGGTTTGTATGTAGAAGCTAAACACTTTCTATTTGTCTCTAAGTGAAATCAAGATTTGTCTTACTGAGTGAAATGCATTGGCCAGATTTATCTAGGGTATAAGAGGTTGCTTCAAGCAAAACTCACACTGTAACAGACCTGAGGTGAACYCTGAGGACTTTTGACAAACTCTAAAGAAATCTTTTCAATAGATTTTGTAATTCCCAGTATAACGTAAGTATTCTTTCAGGAGAGTCTGTTCACTTTTAAGGTTTTGATGGTGGTTTGTTCACTTTTAAGGTGGACTTATCCTGTTTAAATGAATTTTAAGTACTTGGGTGAAGGAATTAAACCACAAATAATGGAGAAACCGGTCTTTCAAATTTACTGTATCTCTGTAAAGACAGCAGCTCCTGATGATTTCCTGTGGAGATTTCAAACGCAGTCTTTCTGTCCTTACTGGCCCTATCAAGGAAAATGATGATGTTCAACATATAATCAGCCAAATGGCTTACTGATTCTTTTTCAAAAGCATGGGACCRTGGTTCATGAAGATAAACACATTACTTAAAGACCTTACACAAGGATTAATCTGTCAAGTGGAGTCAAAACCTATTCTTCCTTTCTATGTCACTTTGTATTTAATGACAAGTTATAYATACAAAGAGACTTTTTTGCCATTGCAACGTAATGAGACAGAACAAAAGGATTCTCTATTATATTARTGGACAGTTATCTTGCACTTTTTTTAGAGGTGTAGCAAAAATAATCCCAAACTCTCTCCTTTTGTATATGGAGTATCWAATCCAATTTGTAATATACAAGACAAAGGAAAACAAGTTGTTATCTTGCATGTATCTATCACCTGTTAGGTGAGCTCTTCAAAGTCACCAGCTATACACAAAGAAACCTGGTACAGCTGACAGGTCCTTCTCATAAAGTAGCTTCAGGAGAGCATCTAGACATGAAGCATCTATTTCAGTTTCTGCTTGTTCACTAGGGAGACACATTTCCACTGTCACTCACTTTCAGGCTTTTCTGCACACGATACACATCTGTCTTCAGTAATAGGAAGACTTCATTTTCACCTCTTTCCTTCTAAAATGCCTGGGTGAATTGGGTCCAGAAGCATAAAATATGTTTTACATGATGGATTATGATTGGACATATTAAAAATACTGTCAAGAAGCTAGAAAAATGATGTTCATAGACCTGCCAAGTTTCATTAATTTTCAATGAGTCTCTATTTTACTGATGATTTWGGATCATTTAAAGCAATTTTGGGTATACAAAACAATTCATAATAATTTTTGAGGCTCCCTACAGAATTAGCATCTTTCTAATCTTATTGGGACTATTTTAAAATAATATTTTAATGTAGCTCATAATTTGTTTYTGCTCTCCAATGATATATTGACTATTTTCCCAGTGTGCTCTTTCTTCATTGTGCTATGCATAGGTGAGAGGACAGATGAACAGTATATGCTCTGACACAGAGTGAAAACAGACAACTACCTGAAAAAATAAGGTAATTTGTATTTTGTAGAAATTTACCAAAATCTGAGATTTTCCTCAGCAATGGCAGGCAGAAAACTCTCTTCCTATCCTACCTGAGCATTTGAAATCTTGAAAAGAAATCAAAAAGAAAAACAGTAATTATAAAAGAGTCAGAAAACCCACCCATCAGAAAAAGATCATTAAACAATGCAAATAATAATACAGTTATTTAAAAGAAAAATAATATTTATCAAAATTTCACAGATAGAAWGTTCTCTGGAGTTGATTTTCTCTTTATTTTTGAATACTAAGCAAACCAAAAATCCCACAAACAAATGTTGGTGGAACAAGCCACAAGAGTATATCACTTTTCAAAAGCTTCACTCTCTTGGTTCTTGGGAAGACCTTTCCAGAACATGCTTTAATCTGTCACCTTGGTAGTACCCTTATCATGTGGAGGAGTTGATCCTAAACTTTATTTGCATACAAGCTCTATTCTAGACCTTCAATTTCCTACTGGTGAAAAGCCAACATTTTTGAAATTGAAAGCCCTGTCATCCATTAGCTTTTCCACTTCCACAGCACTTGCAGGTAAAAAATGAAGATTGTGTTTGAAGCACTGACATAGTATAAAATGCCAACACCATGAAAATGGTGTCCATAAATCATTGCTTGAATAACAAACCTTTAAGAAGAAAATCACAATTTTCACTGGGTTTTTATTCTTTTAATAATCTCATAAATTATAAATTATCTTTACAGAAGACTTTAAAGAAAAGTTTGACTATTTTCAGCTTTTTTTTTTATGTGCACACAATGGAAAAAAAAGAGAAAGGCAAACTAAAGATTTACTCCCATATTTAAAATAAAGCTAATGCATTCATTCAAGGGATAGGACTTTTTCTGATGAGTGGAAAAGGAGACAAGATAGAGCTTGTTTGGTTTTGTTGCCAAAAATTATAAGTGGTTCATCTAGAAAAATTACACCTTCAGCAGCATTGCATTTTTCATTTCTGTGCCAACTAAAATGCAAAGCTTGAGCTAAAAATCCTGTATTGTTTAATAACACTGATATTTCAAGAACTACTAAAAGCAATTATTAAAAATAATATACCATGTGTGATATRTAATCTTAAAAATTATARAATAGAACTAAGCAACTTATATCAYGCTATATAAAAGTTGYAAGTRTTGAYCAAGTAAAGARGACAGAGTAMAATTTACARTACATGACTGAAGTCCCATCAAYTGATCTTAAACAATAGTACAGACTTTCATATGAAATAAATTATTGGTTATTGGAATGCAACAAATAATTACTGCTACATTTTTTTCCTTCTCTCTAACAAAATGTAAAACATGAATATCAAACCTGAAACACTTTTTAAAGTATGCTGGAACTGTGTCTTAATATGAGGGAAGCTCATTTGGGATCAGGACCATAATAGTAGCTATTATCAACTCTCTCTTGCTATTTCTCTTTCGATAAAAAATGGCATAACATAAGTTAATATAACCCCCAAGATACTACAATATTTTTTAAAGAAGATATTTAAATAGTGTTTGTGCATAGTTGTAGCTGAAGAATATAAAATTTAGCACCCTAAAGTGTCATATTGCTGGATCACCCTACTCATCAAGTCAAATTCTTATTATTTCATGTTTTACTCAGACCTCCAGATCTAATACTGCAACCCACCATTTTGAAAAGCATCAAAGCTCAATATGCTAATTAGTGGTTACCRGTAAGCTTTGAAAAATGAGAGAAATTAACGAAAACTATCTTTTACATCAATGTAAGAAAAGCTAAAGATTGAAAAAGGCTTATGTAACATTATTTTTTTTTTTCTGTTGAGCCTATGTGCTGTCAAGGACTAAGACTTAAAGGAGGATATGGTATTTCTCGTTGTTTTCCCACTGAACAGCGGTGATTAGACTATGTGGACTACTGAAATATCCTTATTACATGCTATCCACCTGAAAGATGATGAGCACATAGTTTCTAAAGCATAGTTTCAATTTTTAATTATAACTGATTTCTCCTTTTGAGCAAATAACAGAAATCACAGTGATTAAACACCCTAGAATATTCTGTACTGTTTTGAATTACTCATAAACACCAGTTATTGCTGGGAAAGTTTCTATCTTTATTCTTTMTCAAGTCAGATGAAATACATGTTAGAAAATGCAGTCATAACTCCAGACTCTTCTATTTCTTTTCATAGCAAGCAAAGCAAACTATATAATCAACAGACAGGAATATTGAAGGGATATGATTTTACTTTGTAGTGTGGAAATACGGCCCAGTTGCTAACTGGTGCTGTTGCTCTATGTGACTATCTGGTGATATGGATTTTAAAAATTTGAATCTCTAATTAAATTTAATATGATAATGTAGGTCAAATCAACCAGTCACCMCTGTCATTCCTTAGGTCTTTCTTTTGGTTAAAGATTTTAAGCAYATTGAGAGAACAGGTTTTTGGKTTTTTTTTTTTAATAGAAACATCATCAACATTAGTYGTAGTTCTCAAATTGAGCATACACCAAGGATTCAGGGTTTATGATGATATCCAAGAATAATATTTTCTGTTAAATAACCTTTCATCACTGAAAATGAAATACATTMATTTTCTACAGTATAAAGCAGGGAGTGCCATTCTCAGAAGAGTAATTTCACACTGTCCTTCTCTTCCTAAAATAAGGCTATTTCTATCACTTTTCTATAGTTTTCTCTCATGTGTTTCTAGCTTATATCTCTTTGTGCCTCTCAGATTTCATTTATCTCTAAAAAGAGATGGCTTAAACATTTGGGAGCCAAAAAAGACAGTTTAAATTATTTCTTTCAAAAGATAGCATAACAGGATGAAAAGATAAAGGTAGTTGATGTGAAGCATGAGAGGGATTTAGTGATAATTTCGAAGACTTGTATTAACATYCATAAGGCAAATTCAAATGATACATAAAAAGTGAAATTTCTACTCTTTAAACATAGAGAATTCTATGTACCAGAAGAATTTCTGGGTAAATCAGTTGGCAGGTCAGGTGCAGAAGTAACTCTGCATTAGTTAGTTCAGGCTGATCTACAGTTGTGCAGTTCTAGGACASAAGTTAAACTTGTTTATTGTTAGTCTATGAATTAATTCAATCTTCACAGTATGCGGATACTCCTTGGATTATCATTGAAGGATGGTGGACCAATCATTTAAAAATAACTGGAAGTTAACATTCAAATAAATCAACTGCTAGTCATAATCCCTTCTGAATTTCTTATCACAAAGAAAAAAATCTATATTTCTTAAATAATTTAGTGAATAATTTGCTGTCTAGGATTGTAAACTGTATAATATTCCGATGACTGATACAAATAAAAAATGGCAATTTGTTCCTGGAGAGATTCCAATTGGACACAAGAAGAACTTTTTCACAAAAAGAACTTTTTCACAATGAGAATGGCTGGCCATTGGACCATTTTGAGTTTTCCTGTAGGCTTCTCCCACTCTGTAAATGACGAGCATTGCCACCCTTTCTATTTCAGTCCATACCAATCCACTTCCTTACAGGTGGACCTTATTCTAAATTTGTTTTGCTGCTAGAGACAGAGGTTTATATAACTCTCAGAACAGATCCATAAATTAACACTACTACATGTCAATCTCACAAAAAGTAGCTGAAAAATTTGTTTAGGACGGCAGACAGTAATTTCCCTACCTAAAGTACTGAATGAAAGAGTCACACCAAAACTATGAGGAAGGAAAAGTGCTTGTAAAAGTAAGACATTATGCTATTTTGTAGGATCTCTTCTATATTCTATGGTAGCATTCTCTGTATAAGCTGAGCCATGCAAGTGCATTTTATCAGGAGACTAACACAATTCTACTTYGATATTAGTATGCTGCATGCAATCTGTAGCACATTCATGTTACGTACAAGATAGGAAATTTTTCATAAGGATGTATTTTAATGGATGTTGGCATCAAAATATCACTGCCAAATCATWGGGACTGATATCTTTTAAGCTCATCACCAGCATAGCAGATGGAACTGGTTTTGCTYTGTGACCATTAAGATTCCAAGCAATCTCCTCAGCTTTGTTTAGCACCCCTTTTATSGCACGTTTATTTCTCCAAATCTATTTGTCCTAACATCTTATGACAGCTTGGATTGAAGCCCTATTCTTTCAGAATACCCTCCACTGCTCCTGTGGGAATTGATTGGCAGGTTATCATATGTAAGAAATCTGGCACCAGCATCCTGCTCAGGACTAAATCTGACATAACTGGCCCTGGCCTGGTAGGCGAAAATTGTTCAGAAGTTCAATTTCTGGGCTGGGGAGAAATAATAGAGACAGACAGTTCCAACTCTGTGAAATACTGATTCTGATCTGTTTATTAATATCTTAAGGAGTGTCGTTATGAATTTTAACCAAGGACCTTGGACTCARGAGGAAATTCTATTATATAGTGACATCTAATTTGTTATAGTTGCAGCAAAGTGCAGTCTTTTAGACAATAAAAGGTGTTGACAAAGCATTAATGATGGTGAGAAAGTAATCTTTTTTATAATAAGATTCAAGATTTCTGACATCAAATAATATTTCTATCTAGTGGTGTCATCAAGGCACAATGCSTCTAACTACCCTTCATAAAGGAGAAAATTGCTTACATCATTACACTGATGATATTAAATCTTATTTGTTTGTCAAATATGTGTAAGACCTTCAGCATTCAGCAGCTAATAGTAGGGATTAATATTCTAGAATGGATGCTGGAATGGCTGAGAAGACAACAACAACAAAAAAAACCCTCTTGTAATTAGACATATAAGTGAAAAGGCTTGCTTGGAAGAAATCCAGTACCCATATATTAATGTAAATAACTATTACAGCAACTTTCTTTATTGCTATTCTCATGAGATCTAACAACACAAAAAACAAAGATGTGCTAACTGTTGTCTACTGTGATAATCTGTTACAGTATGAACACTAATGCATAAAATGCCATTGTTCTCACAAAATCTCTCTTATATGAAATAATGAAATGCATTTTAATTTSACTTTTAGATCATAACAGTCTTTTGTGTTGCTATCAACTTTTCCAGTCTATGATTGATAGTGTGATTCCCTGAATTTAGTAAAGTGTGACAGGCAGAGGAGCAACAGAGGTTTTACTAGGACAATGTCCTGCTGAACAAGAAAGGTAGTAAAATTTAGGTTTTATCTTTTCTGAGACACAAAGGTATTTTAAAYAATCTAAATCAACATCTTTCCAAATATTTCCTGAAATGGTTACAAAAGTAAAATTTTAATATTGCTAAGAAAAAAAGAAAAAATTTTAAAAAGTTTCCAAAAAACATATCTAATTAGCTCATCATGCCCCTAGTCTGAAGTAAAGGTAATTGGTGCCCTCAACTTTTGAAACCTTATTGCACTAGAAAAAGAAGRAACAAACATGACTCTACATCTAGATGACCTCTGCCTTCACACCTCCTCCCTTCTTTTGCCAYACTAAGAAAACAGTTTCAGGGAAAGATTTGGATTTTCAAGACATATCTGTGCTCAGATCARAACATTAAAAGAAAAGGCTTGTTTTGTGTTTCCCTTTCTTAAATATTTACAAATAGTTCATGACTTAGAACTACTAGCCCTACAGTATACTGTATTGTACCCAGTATACTCAGTATAGTAAGTTTGCCTTTGATACTAAATTGGGAGGACCAGTTCACTCTCTCAAAGGCAGAGACGGCCTGCAGAGAGACCTTCATAAACTAGAGGCGTGGGCAATCACCCTGTGTGTGAAGTTTAACAAAATGCTGGATGCCACACGTAGGATGGGGCAACCCAGTATGAACAGACAGATTGGGGAATGAGATGCTCGAGTTTAGCACTGTAGAAAAGGACCTGGAGGTCCTGGCTGATGGCAAGTTTAACCTGAGTCAGTGTGGTGRTGTGTTCTGTACAATAAGTTTGCCGTAAGTCTGGGGTTACACAAAATGGCTTTTCTTTGTACCCTTGTTCAGTTTGCTGTACCCAGTTTCTCTTTGTAATCCTAAGTTGCTACTTTTCCCCACAGCCTTCCCCAGATAGAGCTCCT
>QVAJ01000059.1:1664691-1680342 GCA_003546035.1 Mixornis gularis | reverse complement strand
CAAGGAAAATAAAATACAATCACTAGCATTCATTGTYTAGTGCCAATTGCATAGAGAAAGAATTCCCATGTCTGGACCKGAAAATTAATCACTGCCTGAAAGAAAAAAAAGATATTTCACAGTTCTTTCAGGGATTTTTCTTGAAGTATCTGCCACACAAATACAGCTCTAAATACTTTTATTTCAAAGAAGTTAACCCTCAAACAGTTAATTCTATTTGTATTTCAACTCGGGGTAAAAATTTATGAAATGCAATACGTATGTATGCTTGAGGAAGTAGCTCTTAATTAATAGAAGGAAATGAAGAACTGAAATTTAAACGTTTTAAATGGATGAAAGTTTATAAACATGTAATTCATCTTTCTGGTTTGGTTTGACTTTCCTAGCACACATACATAAAAATCAATAGGTGCCTAAAGTCTGATAAAGGATACAGAGGAAGAAGATAAGTTTCTGCCTTGTGGGAATGTTGGTGTTACAGAGACATTGCAGTCATGTAGCATGAGATATTCCATGAAAACAAAAAYTATACACTGCTTCTTATCAGGCTGTCCTACCTCTGTTAATTTCAATGTTCCTGCATCTGATTTTCCTGTCTTATGAAGTCCAATATTGGTCTCAATCTTTAAGGTAGGGAGAAAAATGGAATTGAGGAATAAGACTGGAATACTTCAAAGCCTTCTACCTTACCGTATATTTGGACATATTTTAAGTTGTATAACAGGAGAGCAAGATACCACAAAGTCTTCAGAAATCTTTCCTTCTCCTCCTTTATTTGCTAAGGTATTTAATGGAAAGAAATGTAATACTTTCAGTGATTGATTCTACCGAGAAGATTCTTCATTTAATAGTGATTTGTAAAATTTGGCAATGACTGMAAATGGTGAGAGTAGTCAGTGACAGATAAGGAGCAGTCAAATGTTCCARSCAGCATGGTCTCTTCTACTGTCTCRTAATTCTAAATATCTTAAAGCTGCATATGTTACAGGCACTGAGAAATTTCCTTTCCTCCCTGATGAACCAAAATTGACTTTACTTGCAGTTRTAAGTTTTGTGGGGTTGCACACCCAATCTTGGACTTAGAAGTGGACATAGATTTTAAAATCCTCCAGTACCCCTAAGCATCTAAAGGAAGAAGAGCAACAGAAACACATATGGAAAACATGCTGAAAAAATTTATATGAAAGAGTACTGGCAAYAGGCTAATTTTAGACACCAAAGACTATCTGGACAACATAAAACACCACCAACTTGCCGGAATAATAAGCCCATAATAAGCCCTTTTCTTTATTTTTTTCTTTTCACCTGGCAAGGCAAAAAAAAAATTTGGCTTTTTTTGGTTTGGTTTTTTGTTCACATTGATTCATAAATATTGTTTTAAACCCAAATTCTCCAATTTCTCCAATAAACCAATTTCTCCCTCCTTTTCAATTGAATAAGTAATTTAGCAGCTCAGCCATTGCTCTACAAAAAGAATTCCCCCCWTCCCCATCATTCCAAGGACTTTGAGCCCAGTACATTTTGTATCTGCCATTAAAAAGTCAGCCCAAACCACAAGCAGCTGCTGAGCCACGATGTATATATCTGCCAAAAATTYAGAAAGTATGATGCAAATATTTCATAAAAATATTTTTCTTGTGAGATATGCTTAAGAAATTGTCATTTTTTTTCCTAAATGGCAGTTGCATTTTTTAACTTAGTGGCCATATTGATATTTTACAGTAAAAATAATTTATGAAAAATGCCAGCATATATGTTTAGTGCCTACATGTTTTATACTTACTTTTCTATTTTAATRCTATAGTAGAGATTCTTAATACTGCTTCATTTCTTCCTTTCTTGTAATATAACTTCACTTTTCTCTCTCTCTATCTCATATTAATTTTGTCAATTATGTCAGTTATCATAACATGCCAAAAAGAGACATTGAAATCAATTTATCATATCAGGATTTTTATACTTTCTGAATATAAATGGTTATTTGGTGGATGGTAAAACAAGTTCATAGGATGAATCACAGAAAAAAGACTCAAATGTTTTAAACAGTTGATTTTTTTAAATGTCCCCAAGAAGTCTGTTCAAAATGAAACACAATAATGTTCTCTGTCTACCCTATGCTATTAACTTTTGTGTGGGCGTATGTATAATTTTACGGATTTCCACAGGAGATTTAGAAAACAGGTCAAGGTGACAGCAACTCTGTTATATAATTTCCATTACAAAGCTCTAAACCACATAAAAATCAGCTTCAGCTTTTACCACAAATTAAAAAGGTACACAAAGAAATTGCTTTTTGTGTGCATGTTTAACCTGGGGTGTTAGACTTACAGACATAAAGACACAAAAAGTTTCTTGTGAAACTATGAATCTCTTAAAGAGCAATAGCCTTTCTCAGGAGCCATATAACACAACCCTTTCTCAGMTCTTTTTCCTCTCTGCTCTTCTACCCCTCAAACTGGCTGAATCAACTGCTAAAAATATATTTGGAAAAATGAATTGTAGGATCATGAAATGGTTTGAGTTGGAACAGACCTTAAAGACCATCTAGTTCCAACATCCCTGACATGGACAGGGACACCTCCCACCAGACCAGGTTTCTCAATGCCCCATCCAACCAGGCCTTGAACATTTCCAGGCACAGGGCATCCACAGCATCTCTGGGCAACCTGTTCTGGTCCCTCATTATCTTCACAGTAAAGAATTTCTTCTTTATATGAAATCTTTCTCCATCTTTTTATAAGATCCTTTTTACATCATGAAAAGTCACGATAAGCTCTCCCTGGAGCCTTCTCTTCTCCAACTGTGCTTTATCTTTCCTAGCCAAATCCTCACACAGATTAATAGTGTTCCTATATCCTTCCCCAGGGACACATTTCTGGTTCCTCTGTCTGTGCATTTTCTTTTTATTCTTTGACCAGGAGGTCCTCATTGAGCCATGCTGTTCTTGGGCCTTCCTTGTCCAAATTAATACATGTGGGAATTGAGCTCTAAGAAAAATGTCCTTAAAGAGCTGACAGCTCTGTTCAGCTTCATTKTCCCTGAGAGCCATTTCCCAGGGGGGTCTCATCCATTGCTGCCTTAAACAACAGAAAGTTTTTTTTCCTAAAGTACAGCATACTGACTCTACTCTTCACACAGCCCATGTCCCTCAAGTCTGTATTCCACCAGGATATCATGACTACAGCCCAGGCTGCCACCAATTTTGACATCCTTAATTAGTCATTCTGTGTTGGTGAGCAACAGGCCTAGTAACACTTCTCTTTTGGTCAGAGTAAAAAATTATTCTTGACTACCCCTAAGATCGTCCTGAACAGCTTACAGTTTGCTGTGCCACTTTTTCAGCAGATGCAATGCTCCAGTTGTGCATTTTGTTCCACCATGTGTCAACAACAGCAATTAGGTCCTAACACCCAGCTCCTCCTTCTTCCTACCCATGAAGTGGGCATTGGTGTAGAGGCATTTCAGCTGGGATATTGACTGTGTCACCTTTRCAGGGGAACATGCCCTAATTCTCTTGAGGAATTTCACAGCTGTTTCCCTCTTGGGTCTTAATCCAGCAGCTCCTGTGTCTTCTCAAAAAATCTTGACAGGCTATCRTGAATCATTGGTTTGGACAGCTTAAAGAATCACTATAAAACATAYTGGGAAAAAAGTAGGTTTTAATATAAATTTGTGAAAGTTCAACTTAACAGAGTTCCATGGCAAAATTCATTCATTTATTTTCTTCATAGATGAAGCATACCCAGAAAAATCAGAGCAGAATCAATTTAGGATGATTTCCAAGGATAGCAGGGATGCAAAATGGTAAGGGTGTAAAGAATATAGATAAAAAAAAAAAAAAAGGGTGCAAAAGGGGTTTGCAGCACTTTATCATTAACTAATATAGCATTTATTAAATTATTCAATAGGATTTGCTAGAATTGAAACAGTGACATTCATGCCATTATCAATTCACATGCATGTACCCAGGCAGCAAGATACACCTCTATTTGTGTGTGTAAAGGTACCTATCAAAAATTCCCATTGGGTTCAGTGGAATACTCACAGCAAACCCTTAGCATTTGTCACCAGGCAAGGGTTACACCTCGAGGAGTATGTGTGTGTAGGGCAGCTTCAGACCTTTTCAAAAGGTTTCATAAGGATGGTACCCTTTCACTCAGGCTATGATTCAGGTGAAAAATTTGCCATAACTAGAAAGTGTGGCTGCTAACCCCACAGCCCCCACTTTGGTCAGGCAGCTGATATTCCTGGTRTGGTCAGAACTGTTTCTACTTTTACCTTGTAAGAGCTCCTGATATGGTCTGGGGACGCTTCACCACACAACTTGTGTGGTAAAGGGGCACTTCACCATTCAGCTCRTTTGGTCAAGCCTTGTCAGGAGCTCCTGAGATCACAGAGCAGGTCCAAGGAAGAGGAGCTTGGGGTCAGGGTTGGACCACACATTCAAAARGTTAATAGGCATTGATTTACACATACGAGATGTTAATAGACATTGATTCCTTAAGAAAGAAGAAGAGGATGTCATCACTGTTTGACAAGTTTTGGAATTGAACGTTTTATATAATGATATTAAGAGTTCTAGGTTTTGCCAGCAGCTCAAACAAGTATAAAAATAAGTTTTAAAAGGTGAAGACCCTTACATTATACRTCTATGTAAATCTTAAATATAGGTATAGAAAGGTGTAATGTATAGTCACTCCAAGTACTTGCATTTTCTTGTAATTAGAAATCAAAACCAGCAACTTTTTAAATAATAATATTTGTAAAAAGGCAAGACCTCTTGGATTATGCAGCTTAGGCTTCAATAAACAAGATCCATTTGAAATGTTCTCAAATGCTTACTCTTCCTTCCTATCAGAAAATGCAAACCGATGAAGGACATTTTCATGAATTTGATTAATTCCACTACAAAGTTTTATACAGCACTGGAATTAATCATTTTGTCTAACCTGACTTATCCTAGCAATTTTGAAATGCATGACTCTGCAAATATAGTTTCTTTTAAATAGAGCACTTGAAAGAAAAATATTTACCTTTTTTTTTATTTGAAAAGCACCAGAATAAAAAGGTTAGCAATGAAATATGCTTAGGCAATAACAAAAACTTTCTCGGAGCATGTTCTATTAGCAATTTTTTATGTCCTATTGAAAGAACATATGACCCAAACTTGAACCCATTTCTATCGAAAGTGATGATACATTGCAATAATCTGGAAACACGTTGTGGAAAAACTCAAAAGCAGAAGGAGAAATATGGCCCTGTTTCTTTGACTTGCTGTGAAGACAGGACTAGGGGAAGATTTTTCTCCTAAAGCTTAGAGGAAGAAAAAGAATATTTCAAAGCTGAAATATGAAACAAGATCTGATGTCTTACCTCCCCCAATCTGAAAAAGAGTCAGTACAGACCTGTGAAGGTTCAAAATTTGGTATCGTAGGGCAAGTTTTTCCTCAAATATTTCAGCTACAACTGAAAAATATTTTTTATCACAAATGAAGTGGTGAACCAGACACTTTTAGGTATGTGATGGTGTTCTCAACACATTACTCAGGAACTATACTAGCACCTCAGAATTCAATCCTTTTTTCCATTGTGTCCCAYTTAATTTAAGTTTTTAAGAAGATCATAGTAAAAAGAGAATTTATGTATTAAAAGATAAAGAAATATATTTTTTAAARTCTGTCTAGAAATGCCAGTTATTTCTCTTTATCTCATACATCCAGACCTCTGGTAGGCAGATAATAAAGCTGGGTTAAGAAGTAAAGAGAAAGATGGATGAAGGACAGCACTAAAATTTAGGGGTTCTGATTCAACTACMGGAATGATCTCACTCAAAGGCAGTTAACAACTTTCACTTTGACTACTTCTCTTATCTTTAAGCAGGCAGATATGCTACTAAAATCTAAGAACACATACAGCTACATTCTTGTGCCTATGTGCAGTTTGTATGAAGTACTCATTTAATCTCTGAATTTCATCAGTGTCAGAATAGCTATAACTATTTTTATTTTAAAGCAATGAACCATYACTTTTAAAAAAGAAGAAAAYAAAAAAATTGAAATAGMAGTTCTTGCATTTYTTTTCTCATTTCATGAAATTGTGACAAGCTATGCAGCAACACCTTTTATTCTCCATATTGCCACTAGCCTTGTTTAGCTAAATGTGTAAATAAATATGCAGCTCAGCAGAATTCAGGAAAAATTCAGTACAAAAGAAGAACATAACCCAACAGCAGCGTCAGGAATTGCTTACTTGAAAATTCATTAATCGTGTATCTATTGCAATCCTTCCCTGAACTCAAAAACACATGTTCACAGTATCAGAAAGTTAATTTACATACCATACATACTCAGTAAATGCATGTCCTACCCTGACCCTTTTTCCTGGGRAAAAAATTAATTAGATGTTAAACCRTAGTAAACAGGCATCAGGATGCACTTATTCAGTATGAAAAGCCATCTATTGGGAAAAAAATCAAACAAAGATTTTCTGCCCTCAACCTCTCATTCATACAGATTTCTACTAGTGTAGTTAACAGTAAAATAGTTTGATAAGCTTGGTCATAATGTACTAAATATTTTAGTTAAATATTTGGAGAAGTAGATGGCTGGATAATAGGCCAACTAAAGCCTTCTGGACAAGGAAGTGATTTGTCCTCTTTGAGAGTAGAACATGCTCATCTCTAAAAATCTACATGCATTGCAGATGGAGTTTGAAGAAAGAATAACTAGAAAGGCACAAGTTTCAAGTGTGCAGGATGAGACATTTCCAAGACACTGGATTTCCATTGCAACTGTAGCAGGGAGCACCAGCATGGGCTGATAGCAGACACACTGAGGGTACAGGCACAAGATGACACCACCCRGACACCAGAGGCCCAGCACGAAACACTGAGAACATCTTCTGAACCTTTAGAGCCAGATAAAGCAGTATTCAGGGCAAACAAAGATAAAACAGTGTATGTAAAACAACTCATGTGATAAAAATGGGAGGGAAGAAGCAATAAAGTATAAAAAAACAGACTCTACAAAATGTGAACAGATGAAGATTATTGAGCAGAATTTCTTCCACCTTTAATGACATCATGCTTCACCAACATGACCACATATCTGCCATAAGGTTTTTCTCAGTGCATTTCTTTCTGATTCATCTTTGACCATATTTTGCTGCTGAAACTAAGGGATAATAAGTAAAATGCTATTTCTTATGGCATTGATAGCTTAAGTTGATTAAAATTTAAAAAGCAGCTTGTATGCATGTGTTTTTCGCTCCAGTCCTCCCATATGACAAAGTGGTTTAATACAGCAACTCAAAGTTAGAATAAAGTTGTATGCAGCACAGACAACAGCACGAATCAGAACAGTGTTGGAAAACAGATGGAAATTAGGTGTATTTACCTCATTGCTTCCTCTCACAGTAGAATATTCTACTTTCACTTTTTCCAGGGCAGAAAAGACTGATGACATTTTCACTTACCACAGGTTCTGAATTGTACTTCTAAAACACTCTAGTAACTGTTGGTAGTGGAGTAGTTCAAGTTCTGAGCCCAGTTTAACCTGTCTGGTTAACTTCACCAGGGAAACAAGGTGGCTTCAAAGTAGGGGTTGGTTACAAAAGAGACCAAAACCTTCTCATCATTTTTTTCAGTATGGATGGCACTTTGAGAAATGGATTTTTTTATTTCCGCTGGAATATGGTGAATTTCTGGTTATACAGAACAATGGACATGATGTGTCAACCAGAGTCCTCTAGGAGATAACATAAACACAGAGGATTTCTTCATTGACAYAGATGACAAATTAGGCAGAGAAGGCAGAAGTGAGTGTTCCTTCTCTCTGCTGTTCAAGTGCTAATTTCTCAGCCACCTTGGATAACAAACTGGCCTTACTTAGGCAAATTCAGTGCTTCTTTTCTTGCTGTGCCAGAGAAGAAAGACTCCCTAAAAAGGGTATGCTAATSTTTATACCGAAAAGCTTATGAAAATCTTGTTTCAAGATCGATGGCACTATTTTACCCAGAGGAAAAATTCAAATGATCTATTCTTTTTGTAGACTTGGCAGGAGGGAGGGAGAGAAGRTCCTTAATTAGACATTTCTGAGATACGATCATAACATACTGAAGCATCACAATAAATTTAATAGCTAAGGGAGCACAGTATTTCCTTCCCTTCCAGTTTTGCCTCATGCACTTTATATCTCCAGGGAAATAGCTGAATATTATTTAAGGAAATCTGTTTTCTTTTTKTTCTTTAAAAAAAATAATAATATAAAAGCAACAGCAGATTAAAAAAAAATAAAAGGTTGTTGTGGTACGTGTGGATCATCATGCAAATTAACCTAAGATTAAGGTCCCTGAGCTGGTGTTATCTAGGTTGAAGATGCATTACTGTTATTTTTGATTATAAGAAATGATAAACAAAAAGGAAGACAATCTGTTTTCCAAGCTGTTTTAGAACTCCCTCTCCTTCTCAGCAAGGAGTTGACTGAAAAGSCAAAAATTCTTCCCTTCACTTTTTGCAATAAATAAACAGGAAGGGATTATGATTTATTCCCACAATAATCACTATGCTTAAAAGTAGTGGATGGGTATTTACAGTTCCAGTTTCTTGACGATGTTTCAAAATGTGTCAGCATTATTTGAAAATAGCTGCAATATTTTCCTGTGGACAATAGACTTGTCTAGCACTGAATTAACCAGACAAAATAAGTGCAGAATTATTTTACACTCTTTCAGAAATGTCAAACATTAGCATATGCACTTGCAAAGTTCAGTTATTGTTATTCTACATCTAGCAAAAGCTGTTACTAAAAAATCAGACAAAAGGAAAGAATTCATCAAGTTCTTGAAAATAATACTCCATTTTTGATTTTTCATTCAATTACTTCAGCACTGTTCGCTTGATCTTGTGGTCCTAGTCTACAGAATAGTTCACCTCTGAGTCTTTGCCTTCTTTTTTGAAACAAGCACATAAAGATGTAAGAGAATACTTCCAYAGCTCAGTGTAGTCTGTAGGACTTCCCTGCAACCTGAGGCAGAACAGAGTCATTGGGTTGTGCTGGGAGCACTGTGTCCTGCGTCTTGTTTGTGAATCCAATTTCTTGGATTGGCCAAGGGAACTTTCTGCTGATAAAAATGTATTTCAGTCCTTGTTGAGATCATTTTTATCAACAAGTCCAACAACAACAGAAATAAAGAAAAAAACTTCCTTTTTCTAATACTCTGCAATCCCCGTGTTTATTTCACCTAGATACRTTCAAGGACAGTGAGAAACAGAATTAAGTCAATGAACCGCAGAACACGTTAAACCAATCCAAATCCTTTTAGATGTGGCTTTATTCCCTTTGCATATMTTTTCACAGAAAGACAAATATCTTCTTGTTTTCTTAATCCATCCTGTAGAACAGAGGTAACTATTCTTACTTCATTCTACCTGGAATTTGGGTTCATTTGGTTTTCAAATCACTTCCTGAAGAGTAATATGCAGCCAGCATGGCCACCTGGCAGTGTAGAAAATTAATTTGAAATGAAAGCTGTGGTCATGTGAGTGAATTATGGATGCCAAGGCCCTCAAAAGGTGTTTATTTCAATTTATTTCCCTCTCATCACTGAAAACCAAAATTTGTTCCTTTTAGACAAATTTTTAGTTTCCTTAGTTGGAGAGACCTTGCAAATATGGAGCTCAGGCACAGAAATAGGTCATTGTAGAAATTCTTCTGGGGGTGCTGCTTAACCGKCTAGCWCGCTCCCTGGCTTCTACAAGTGAGAGGTTTGCTGGTCTGAACCTCARGCTGAAGCGTGGTCCTYGGCATGGAAGAAAGAGTGGACTCTCACTTGGTTTTAGATGGYTTTATTCCTCCAGGGTACCTCCCATGTGCAGATGGACAGCRCAGGGAGGGAGAGAGTTCCAGAGCCCAAGTGAAAAAGGCCCAGACCGCCATCTGCTCTCACCTTAAGTACAGGGGGCATCTCTTGGACAGAAGAGAACTTGGAACCAATGGCGGGGTGGGGGGGTGTGACCCAGTAAGGAACACTTAGCAAGGCAATGGAAGAAGGTGGCACCAAGGTACCTGGTCAAATCCTAGGGCTTTTTCCCCAGAATCTTCCAGATATTACAAGGTGATTGACACAAGGGAAACACAAGGGAAACACCRTCRGGGGTTTGGGATAGGGGGGTAGGGACAAACCATTACAAACATGTAACAAATATACAAAACATTGGAAAACTCAAATCTCGCACCGCAACAGGTCATCAGATTTGATCAAGCAGTAGATTATTTATGAAAAATCCATTTGGCATGAGCATAGATATATGAATTCTTTTGCCTTTGCCTTGGACCTTTTGCTACCTTTTCACATATTTTCATATATTATTCTTGTTTAAGAATGATGCTCAATTAAGGAATTATCAGCAATTTAACAGTTTACAAAATACCAAATGATAGGGAAGACTACATCATTATGCTGATTTTACTGTAAAAAAGGTTTCTTTTTCTTCAAAATGCAAGTGTAATTTTCAAAAAYTCGTTCTGAGAAAGTGAGTTATATTTAGGGGTCTAAAGTTAGTGATAGAGATTAGAAATGGCATTCTGGATGTTCAGGATGCTCCTGGAAAAAGGCACACAATGTAAAGCACTAAACACCATTTCTTCTTTTTTTGTGAGCGAAGACGTATTGTGAATRGGCTCAGTTACAAAGCTGGCAAAAAAAATTTAATTTCATGTGATTAGAATGGGCCTCAAGAAGAAAACTATGAACCCCATATGAAACAATTTAAGGTATAAGTATAATCTGAAAACATATATGCTTTGTGATTAAAAATCCAAAACAAACCCAACCCAAAAAAATTTGTCATTTTTTCCTTCATTTACATAAAAATAACCACTGAACCCATGGAAAAAGGAAAGCCTGAATAAATCCTCAGTTTTTTTGATTTAAAAAAAATTCTTTATGTCAATATATTAGGTAAGCATTTCTTCAGACATAACCAATGTAATCTTATGTCTTCCTCCACAACAAGATTTAATATCAGTACTACRACACATTGTTCAAAGCTGAATGCAAGGCACCACATCAACCTGACCTGGTAGCAATGCTTTTTTCTCCTGTCTGCTTTAGAGATATTATTCTCTCATAAAAGCCTCAGAAATGGCCTACCAATTTGCATGACATTAAATAATCTTCTTGGAATTGCTGCATTACAAAATACTCAGCTGCAGGGTGTCACTTAAGTAATTGCAAATAAAAATACTTGAAAGTCTGGTTTATATGGGCTAGAGACACTGTAAATTCACCTTCCATAATAAATCTGCTGTGAATCAGAATCTCAAGTCTGTGGAAAACAATGGGAAAAAGTAATTTCTGTTTTATTTGCTGTATCTTCACACCTTTCTTTATAATCTCCTGTTCAGGGACCTAAATGACACAGCAGCTTACTACTCTGATTTTCCATGTGTGAGACAACCCAGGATGTTGTCTGACATTCCAGAAGGGGGAATGTATTTGATTGTTTGGAAGTTGTCTGTTTGGCATGTTTGTGCATGTCACAAAACTGTGGCTTGTTTTATTGCAACTGTCTATCCTGATTCAGAATAAAACTCGCACTGCTGTGGCAGGAGTGTTGGAGGTCASGTTATTTCTGTGTAGAAAATACTGTGGGGAAATTTTAGCCCTTATTGGGCTGCATRTCATATTACAATCAATACATGTTTTTCAATACACCTCAGAATGTACATCTAAGGAACTCTGAAGGAAAGCTTTTTGGAGGGAAATGATGATTTATTGAAACGGAAGCTTTGTAGGGATCAATCAGGTTCAGCTAAGCATTTATTTAGAAGGTTTACAGGTGCAGAAAGAAATTTTAAGTATGAGAAGAGAGTACTCTTGAAAGCATACAACATATATTGCTGACAGCAAAATGTTGAGGGTGCTGATCAGACTCTTGGGGATGTGGTTTTTTACTTAAACTTGTTCCACAGAAWTATTTGACCACTCTGTGCCTGCAGGTATGCAGGATCCCTAAGTCACAGGCAAGAAATTAAGATATTTAGTGTCTTAAGAAATCTTAAAGGATCATATACRACATCTATATGACAGAGATTAAAGAGAAAATAGAAATTGATTCTTCTTAAGTCCTCTGATATTTTTATGTACTGTGTATCTTTTCTGTAGTAAATATATGGTCTTGTAACTACTCTGTAGCATTATTCCCTCACCAAAAATGTAAGTCTATCTTTGCACTTAGACAGCTCTTATCCTTTCTGCTTTCTCCATTTGTTCATATGAAGACTTTATGATAGACTCATCTACTGCAGCTTCTTGTAAGAAAATCTCATTATCTGAGTATGTGTTCAGTCTTCCAGTGAGAATCATTTGCAGTAAAACCTCTCTCATTTTTTCCAGATATCCATTTATATAAAATAGASCCAAGTCCCTAGCTCCATTTGGACAGATAGGATTTCTGCCTAATTTTGTTCTACTCTTCTCCCCTATAAATTTATTTTAGTAAGTTGCTGCTTCTGTCACTTTGGCTACCACAGGTATTAATATAAATTTTCTCCTATACCATTTGCACCACTTTGATCTGAAAGGGCCACGAGACCACCCATGGAGTTTTTAACATTTCCAGCAGAAAAAACAATTTGCTACCAAACCACCTATTCAATACCATTGATTGTCAACTAAACAAGCAGACTTAAATGCTTAAAAATCAGGGTGTTTAAAAATCTTCTAGTACACCCTGTCAGTGTTCTAGTGCTGATGCTTGAAAGCACTTTGAGACTATTATGAGTAATGTTCTTTCACTTTGATAGTCTCAGCATGAAAGAAAGAAGCTGGAAATTAAATAACAATAAATGCAATGCTTTCACATGTAATGCATAGTATGTTTAAACTGTGTGCTACATCCTACTCTTAAGGAAAAGGGAACACCCAAGAGTCATACATGCATGTGGTTGAAAGAAAAWCAGARGATCTGCAAAAAMMCAAAGATTTTTAATAAATTATRCACTTSRCCTGGAAACTGGTGTGTTAGTCAGYTAYTGGCAACAATCCTTGRTTGYCTCCACAGCCATCCAGCTGTCAGTGTTTGAGATACACACATTAGTCCCTTATATCTGGGAGTCTACAAATGTGCAATTCACTTCTATAGGACTCCAGTCAAACATCCTCCAAAATGAGTTAGATGTTATATGTCTAAAAGTTGCGCATTTAGCCGCACTAGCTATGATAAATTTAGAAATGCTATTATTAGTTCTCAAACCTCAAGGAAAAAAAAAATTTTCTGGATTGGATTTAGGAAGAAATATCCTACATTAAGAGCACTATAGTTCAAATATATTTTGAGTATAACATAAGTTAAATGTACTTCAAATACACTGCAGTTTCCATAATGCATAACTGGTACAAAAAAAAATTAGTCTCCTTTAAAAATGAGTTCTTATACATGTCATGAAATCATAAATGAAAATAATATAAATTGATAATGTTCTTTTTGTTTAATTATATATATTGCATTCAAAGAGTGAAGTTGACACTCAATTAATATATTACCTGGAGTGCTGGCTTATAATAAAGCCTCTTTTCATTGCCTTAGGTCTGTAGTGCAAAGAAGAAAAAGAGCTTGGGTTTTATTTCCAGCTCTAGTGCTGCTTTAACAAATTAATATCATCTCTTTARGACCAGATGTTTTAATTTGATTTGGAAGTTAAGCTTTCATATCTAATTTACAAGTAAATGCTAAAAGTTAGGCAGGCACTCACACACACAGAGGATGACTTCCAGAGATCCTCCAGACTGGAGTTTTAACTTCTATAACTGCTAGGTTACTTGTGTTTAACCATTTCTGCAAAAAACGTTAACAACAAAATACACTTTTATAGCAAACAATGTTATAGCATATCATTTCCTTTTCACAGATGGAAAATTAAAGAATGATGGATTTCTTATGCCAAATACTACATAAAAAATCTTGTAAGTGCAGTTAAAATAAAACAGAGAAGTATCAGTTTCATGCTTTGGTTCTTTGTTTTGATGGTAGTACTCCCTTGTAGAAAAATCTTTCCTTCAAATTAAAAAAAAACACACAAAAAAAAAAATAATCCGAACAAACCAAGGCTGAAGCCCTCCAAATTTTAATTTTATTGAAGACAATACTAGCTGCATCAAGAAAAGGAATTTTTATTCTGGTTTTATCCTTCTGTGAATTCATGTTTTGAAGACAATATAAAAWTTTTTAAGTCACATTTGCAGCCAGACGAAATTACAAAAATGTCTAACCTATTACTTCAAGGTAATGAGTCAGAGTGATTCACTGCAGCCTCTTGGTGATTTCTGTATGAGCCAATCAAATGAAAGGGCACAAAAGCCGTTCATAGTGAAGATAATCCTTAGTTCTAACTATTGCACAATCTGATGCCATTATAATGCGTAAGAGTGAGAGCAAAGGAAACATCGAACTCTTTACCTTCCCCGTCCCTGTCCTGAAACTGCGCAAATAGCAAAACCTTAAAATCAAACAAGACCCTRCTCCAGTGTGGGCTTCCCACAGTGTCACAGCTTCTTTTGGGAGTATTCACTGCTCTGTCCAGGGCTCCTCCCTGGGCTGCAGGTAGATCTCTGCTCCACCATGGTCCTCCATSGGCTGCAGGGGCACAGCTGCCTCACCACGGTCTGCACCGCGGGCTGCAGAGGAAACTCTGCTGCCATGCCTGGAGCACCTCTTCCCCTCCTTCTTTACAGCCCTTGGTGTCTGTAGAGCTGTTTCTCTCAGACATTCTCACTTCCCTGCTGCTCTTATAGTTGCAGATTTTTTTCCTCCTTTCTTAACTCTGTTAYACCAGATGTTTTACCACTGGCTGCCTTGGTCAGTGGTGTGTCCATGTTGGAGCCAGCTGGCATCAGCTTTGTTGGACATAGGGAAAACTTCTGGMAACTTCTCACATCAGCCACCTCTGTAGCCTCCTTTACCAAAACCTTGCCACACAAACCTAATGCTCTGGTGAACAGGAGAAAAAAAAGCTCTAAGGTCCCACATTTAGTCCTTGTGAGGGGCTCTGCATGAACTGCTAGACACTGACCTCCTGCATGGAATCTAAACAGAGAAACCAACAGAGGCTTTAAAATTAAATATATATGCCTCAGAATGGTATGCAAGCAGTGATAATGGCAAGTATTTTGCTGCTTAGCAGTCCTGTCCTGCACTGAAAACTACTCCTGGCTGAAAACTACTGCAAGGTAAGCCAGCATTCACCAGCCTAGATCCTTTCCTGAAGGTAAATACAGTCATTTTTCCACTGACTGAAAGCTCTGAAATCACCATTTTATTGTAAGCTAGGGCTTGATTTGCTGATTTATTATTTATTTTAATTTCCAGTGTAAAACATTAAGCATCACAGGCAGTGGATAACAGATTTATGAAGCCGTTTCCCTCTGAACAGGTTTTCAGGAACGTGTCAAAAGATGATAAATGGAGGATAATATTAGTGGTTAGTAGAATGAAATACAGTTGTACCCATCTTAAAGTTTTCCTTTACTAAGCATCTTTCTTCTCCTCTTCATTTTCCTGTCTTCTTTCTTTCTTTCTTTCTCTTTCTTTCTTTCTTTCTTTCTTTCTTTCTTTCTTTCTTTCTTTCTTTCTTTCTTTCTTTCTTTCTTTCT
>QVAJ01000059.1:1598364-1664396 GCA_003546035.1 Mixornis gularis | reverse complement strand
TGTCTCTCTCTTTTAAAATCTCAATTACTCATTTTCATTCTCTATGAGATTTTTATCTGATTGACCTTATGATACACAGTCCCTGTTCTTGAAGGAAGTAGAAATGCCTCTTTCAGGATTTCCTTTCCATCTTTTTCTATTTTCCTAAATGCTGAATCCAAAACCTTAATATGGCTACAAACGAAAGTTTCAACTCATAAGAGTTTCATCCATGTTCATAATTTAATGTTGTTGATAATAATTTAATACATCTAGATTTCTTAAGGGTTCCTGATGTGTGTCAAGAAACAGTTGATATAAATATTTTTTAGCACTATTTTATATAATTCTTTTTTTCCCAGAGAGTAGTTAATTACTTCAGCTTTGAATGGTTGCTTATATTTAATTTTTTCATGACAAACGTCATCCTTTTGGGTAAAGAAGAGATTTTAGATCTGAAGTATACATGGTTCCAAGGTTCTATTTTTTAAAAAAGATGTATCATTCAGAAGAAATAATGCTGATAATTTTTATCCTATTTATATATGATCATTGATTCCAGGGCATCAAAATCAAATAGAAAATATAGAGTTTATAAGTGAAAGATGGCTTATGTGGTAGGTCAATTTTAGTCTGCCCCCATATTTAATTTAAGGAGATCATGATGTTCCAATAATTTTCTAAAACTCAGGAGTTTTTTAAATTTTTCTACAATATGCCTTCTAAAATAAAGTCTAAAAAAGCAATCCCTTTTTATTGAGTGACAGAAAAGAAATCTCTAAATTTTACATTAAACAGCACAGAATTGAGTTATATGACTTTTACATTAGTCAGTTTTGTCTCACTTTTTCTTCCTATAAAAGCCTGACAATATTAAAGGATCTCTGTTCATATCCTGATCTGACTCTGAAGCATTTAAATAGAATCTTTATATAACCTTGCTGTAACATTTTTAACTTCTTCCTCAATATAATTTGACCTGTATCAAGCTTGGTTTATTAAATTATGGCTTCTTTGGGGGGTGTTTATTTGTTTGTTTGTTTCCTTGAATCATTTATTTAATCAATATGCTCTGTTATCCTATTTATTGAACTAATATTTCAGTCCCTTTTGTGGAATACCTTATGCTGTGCTCATGATTTTTCTTTCATTGCTTTTGAACAAGACTTATAGCCCACAAGAACATGACTTATAGCTGATTTAGCATATATATTTCCAGCCTGAATTCTATTTTTTCTGTAGCTCATTGGGGTGGTCAACATTTTGTGTTTCTCAGACTTCCAGGTAAAACCTTAGTGATTATTGTTAAAAGAAAAATCATTGATTACAGGGGCATTTCTCAGAGCTGATGTTAGGTCCCTCCAATATTCTCAGGTCTGAGAAGAATCTGAATCGACTTTTTGGAAATCTTCTGGTTATCTTCCCTTCTTCCTTCACATCCTGCTATTACTGTCATCATCTTCCCATGGGAATAACTAATTTATTCTTGCTCCATAGCAGTCTGCTTTCTGATTGACGAGTTTTCCCCACTCTTTAGGGAAGTCTTTCTTCTTCTTTCATTGCTTTTTTCCTTTTGATTTGCCTCTTTTCTCTTCCTGACTTATTTAAGTGGCCACACTCTCTAGCACATCACCCTTTCTTAAGAGTTTGCCCTCTAGACTCTCAGTAAATTTTAAGAGCAGAGATAGGACAAATAACTCATCTTCCTATTGTGTTAGAAACATTTTCTGACTTCTGTCATCTCTCCTTGGTGCGATTTTATTTCTGAGATCTTTTTCTCCATGAACTTTACCTGTCAATATTTCATTCATAAATAACTGGTGTCGGGTAGCCACTCAGAAACAATGTACATCCAGCACTGCTGGCATCCCATAACTCATTTTGTCTCCTCCATTTTTCAGGTCACTTTTGCTGCTGCCTCAGGTTCTATAAACATCTTTCTCTAGTTCTCACATTTAAAGAGAAAAACAGTACTCCTGAAATCTGCTCCTCATGGCCAGGATATTTCTCATTTTCTTCTCTCTATGTCATTTGACCTTTCAGGTTCAAAGTGCAAAAACAAAGCTCTGCTCTTCAGCAAATAGCAAACTGCCATTTGTGGACTGAAAAGTTGTACTTCAGCTGCAAAAGAAATCTCTGAACAGATTCAACTCAAGGAATTTTCAGAGGAATGAGGCTGTCAGTGGAGCAAATGCACAAGGATAAAAAGATTTATCTAATATTTATACTAAATTGTTTATACTTTATCGCCTAAAAATATAATTTTGAAATAAGTATAACAATGTCATTTTTAGGCATCCATTTCAATCTGTGACTATGCTTGTAAGGTAAAAAGACAGTAAAGGAAGAATAAACATTAAAAGCAGTAATTTAAAGAAAAAAAAAAGCAGTGGAAGAATAATATTCCCAAAACTTGACTCTATAAAAATATCAACATCAGTCTGTACAAGTAAGTATTTTAAAAGAGATTTTTTTTATTTTTTTTTTTGCCAGATGTTGTTCAAGAAAACCAAAGATACCTGGTTATCATACTTACAAATTATTTGGATGATCAGACTGAGTGCATCCTTGGTCAGATTTCAGATGACACAAATTGGACAGAGTGTTCATCTGCTGGACAGGCTGGATCGATGGGCTGAGGCCAGTTGTGTGAGGTTCAACAAGGCCAAGTGCCAGGTCCTGCCCTTGGGTCACAACAAGCCCCAGCAGTGCCTTAGGCTGGGGGCAGAGTGGCTGGAAAGCTGTCCAAAAGAAAAGGGCCTGAGGGTGCTGTTTGACAGTGGCTGAACATGAGCCAGTGTGTGCCCAGGGCATCAAGAAGGCCGAGGACATCCTGACCTGTGTCACCATTAGTGCGATCAGCAGGCCTAGGGAAGAAATTTTCCGCCTGTACTCAGCAATGGTGAGGCCTAATCCTCAAATCCAGACCTCAAATCCTATGTTGTCTTTTGGGCCCCATGCTGCAATAAAAGTTTTGAGGTGCTGAAGCATGTCCAGGGAAGGACAACAAAACTGGGAAGGGGCCTGGAACACGGGTACTGTGAGAAGTGGCCTAGGGAGCTGGAATGGTTTAGCCTGGAGGAAAGATGGCTCAAAGAAGACCTGATTGCTTTCTACAACTGCCTAAAAGGAGGTTGTAATGAGGTGAAGGTTTTGTCTCCTCCCAGAAGTGGTAGAATGAGAGAAAATGGCCTCAGGCTGTGCCAGGGAAGATGTAGATTTGATACTACAAAAAAAAGTTTCTCTTCCAAAAGGGTTATCAAACATTGGAACAACCTTGATGGAGTCAGGTAGATAATTAAAAGATATACGGATAGGGCATACAAGGTCATCTTATAGGGATGGACTCAGCAGTCCTGGGTTTACTCTTGGAATTGATGGTCTTATGGGTCTTTTCCAACATAAATTATTTTATGATTCTGTATTTATTTTTTTGCTGATTCAACTGAGTATACCATTTCTCATTAAATGATTGAAAACAAGCTCTTCTTAATTTTGTTAGAGTAAGAAGTTGAAGTACATTTCCAGAAACAAATTCAAGCTGCAACTGCATTACCAGCTTTTGTCACAGCCTGGTCAGAAATGCAGCCCTAACTTGTTAAAGTATAGATAAAGAAATTACTGATTAACAGTACTTTGGACTATTACAGTGAAAATCAAAAAACCTTAACTGTCCTCTAATGTACAGACCTGGGCCATAAAAAAAAGGTGCAAACATATGTAGACTAGAAACTTCTCAAAAAAATCATTCTCATATGTTGAAAGACTAAATCTTCAAACACAAAGTTTTACTCAGGAATCATTCCACTGACTTCTTGGTCTTAAAAGACTGAAAAAGGTACATGCTTTTGTACAGGTAACAGTCCAGATATTATAAGTGATTACATTCCAGAGATTATTGAGAAGAAAAAAAGTTGTTTTCCTTTTTATATGATTTTGTTTTCAAAAAGCTTAATTATCTTCAAATTTTAAAAAGAACATGAAAGGAAATCCTACAATAACCCATACCTTGAAGAACCCTGTAGTACCTGGTGCAAGATTATTAGCAATCTAGTAGAAAATGGAAGAAAAATTCAGAATCCAAACAGTTCCATGACAAGTTGTTTGGAAACAGCTTGGATTGTTCTTTAATTATTAGGCATAGCTTTTAAACCTTTTTATTTTCAGCAGAAGGAGCGCATCTTTATCATAAACAGAATAACTTGTATTTACCTTGGAATATGGTCTAATGTATGAAAATATAAATATTTATTAACACATTAATGCAAGGGCTGTGAGGTTTCTGGCATCAAGCCATGCTAAGCTGTACATCTGCACACACAGAGGACAACACATTAGCATGTGTATGCTAAACCTTCCCCAATTCTTCCTCCTCCTTTGTTCTCTGTGAAAACTAATTATATTTTGAATTACTAAGCCTCTTCTGCACTTTGTTGAGTAATAAATGGATAGTTACTCAAAACTGAAAAACTCACACTGCAGGGTGAGTGTCAATTAGACCATTTTTAAATTGCCCTTCAGCTTGCTGGATTAACTGTAATTGATGTCCCAGTAAAATCCCCTGCTAAATAATTTACAATGGGTTTTGACTCCCCAAAGCATTACTCAATGCCTTGCAATTATTAAAGTAGCATGCACCATCAAATTGGCCAGATAAATTAGTTGAAAAAAGGGTGGGATCTCTTTCATGTGAAGAAGTGTACACTATGGACACAGATTTTCCAGTATAATTACCAGTTTAGGGTTTAATGATGTTTGTTAAATGGACAAAACCTACCAAGAAAGATACTTTATTTCTTCCTTTCCAATTAAAAAAAAAAAAAGTCTATTTTGTCAAACCAGATTAAACTCACAAATGCAGATTTTCTTAATTATAATATACAGCTCAGTGTCACAGAAGCTGAGTTTTTTGTATTTGATTTTAGCAAGATCACCCTAATGTACTTCCAGAATAAGAGGAATAATCAGCTTCCAATAAATAAAAAGACTGACAGAATGTTTGCTGAATAAATCCAAATGAGCCAAAATGGCTTAATATTATATACTTCATTTCTTAATACTTCTGTACTGAAAAGTAGTTCTGAATAAATATTAGGACATGAATTACATGAAACACCAAATGCTCATGGCAGCAGTTTAGACATAGAATTCTGCTTTTAAATCATTGCTGTTGGAGGTACCACATAAAATATCAGTTAGAGCTGGGGTTCTTTTTCCAATGGAGAAAGAAGTTAGAATTTCTAACATATGAAGTATCATGATACTCATTAATTAGATGAGTGAATTTCAGACTCTCCTTTGAAGAAGAAACACACCAGATCTCTTCCAAGTTTAAAATTCTACCCAAATTTACATCAGATATTTTAATGATCATGATTAAAAGACCTATTTATGATTCACATTACCATTCTTCAGTTAAATCTGAAGATCAAGTATATATAAGTCAAAATTCATTTTATACTACTCACTAACTAAATCAAATCCAGAGGTGGTCCCTCAGGATGAAGGATCATCTCTGGATTTGATTCAGTTAGTGAGTAGTATAAAATTTATCATTCAGTAGAAAAAATAATAACTTGACCATGCTTTCAGGGACATCAATCATTTTGCAACTACAACTATGTTGACCTTAGTTGCATTAAGCCTGATTTATACTGATATTAAAGGGAAAATGCATTGTTTATTTTGAAATGTTACTCCTCTGATTTTAATTATGCAAATGGAATGTATGCTTGCCAGAGGCAGCTAATAGATTAGCCTGAAAAATTAAAGTTAGGGCACAGCTGAAAGCACAACAGCTGGAGAGCAGGACTATAACTACACCTACAGCTCAATGAGGTGTTAGAAGGACTAGATATTTGTTCTTCTACAAGAGCTGACAACAGTTTCTTAAATCAGTCAGAAGTATATGGTTTAGTGAAAATCTATTTTCCTTTATTTCAAGGGTACTCATATCATCTTTTCTATCAAGCTTGTTTCTGGATGCAGCAAGAAACACACACAAGATTACATCTTGACATTACGTCACTAAACTGCAGTTCAGAGAAGAGAATTCAGTTATTCCTCCTCTCTTTCCATCCTGAGCAAGATCAGCTCTTAGAAAGCCACTTTGGGGTGATACAAATCTGACATCCATAAGCCCATTTGTATGACTACAAAAGATTGACCAGTCCTCAGTAAATCGTGCCATAATTGTCTAAAATCTCCCTGCAATTAGAAATTTTAAGACCAATTTGCTACTTATGAGTCAGAAATAAATGGCAGTAAGGGCATGCAGCAACATAACCTCAACATAACACAGAGACTGACCATTGGCTTCCACCAGTTTTGGGGTTTTGTAACTTCTTCACTTCCTTATGTGCATTTTGTTGAAGAGTAGTTAGTGCTATCACGCTTTGTATTTTATTCTCCTGGAGCAGAAGAAAGACATGAAGTGAGAAGGAATTTTTCAATCTGTCACAAATGAACAGGAAAAATGTAGTCAGTGTAATGTAAAAGACTAAACCAATTACAGAGGTCATTTTAGTTTGAAGAGGAAAAAGGTTAGGGACTATGATTGAAATCCTCCCTAAATGAAACATGGCAACCTAAGCATATCTTTAGCATAACATCTGAAAAATGTTTCAAAGCACAATCTAAGCACATGATGAATGTAAAATGCTGATCTGTTTAAGTCAAGGTGAATTCTGACAAGATTTTACCTTCAACATTTTCTCTGAAATTTGCTTCCCGCTTTGGGAGCACATTAATTTCACAGTCTTCTCACATGGCATTCATGCTCCAGTTTACACAGTGTGTGCATAGACATGCATAGTTATGAATTCTGCTGCCTTTTTTTTTTTTTAAATTGATAAGTGTTTCCTTTCATTAGGTGTCTTCTTCCTAGGTGTTTTGTATGACAGTGTTTTTAAGGGTGTTACGACTGAGTTCAAGATTCTGCAAAGTTTTTTAAAGGCAACTGAGAAGTAAACTGTTTTTGCTATGAGAAAACAAAAATTATTCATTTCCATATGTATAGATTGTGCTCCATTTATCTTCCCAGTGGAGTGAAAAGTGTGGCTGAGATAAGGAATGTTATATTTCAAGTGTGACCTAAGTGTAACTGTTTCTCAGTAGCAGTAGTGTTGCTTCATGGTTTGAGATTTGAGAACCATCTTTTTTAATATACTGATGTCACTAGAAGTCAATCATATAAGGATGAGCTTATAYAGGAATTTTGATCTGAGAACTGGGAAGGTTCTGGTACTGTGAAACACAAATATTTATATGAAGTAATTTCTGCCCTCTTTTTATAGACACCCAGCAATAACCTCAACTGTATTTGTCACTCATTAAAAAATGAAAAATAGAAAACACATTATAATATAGCAAGATACATTTACACAATCACATGTGACATGTAACAAAACAGTATTCCTCAGTTAAGCAAGTGCCAGCTGAAACCACCATGCCAGGCACCTATACCTTGTATCGGCAATGAATAAAAATATGAGTCAATTACTGCAAGTCTGCAACTGAAAAGCCTCAACTTTTTTAAAGCCCATTTATGCTTATTTTTTTAGTTGCTTTTGGAAAAAAAAAAAAACAAAGCAGGCAAGTTTTCAACAAAATTTATCAAAACATTTGTAAAAGTTATGAAAAATGCACTATTTTTGCAAATGAAAATGCATACAAGTATTTTGTAAAAATATGTTTGATTATTGATTGTGATTTTTTCCCTTTGGATTTGGTATACTTATATTATTTAAGGGAAATTCATGCCAAAGTTAAAAAAGACACTAAATGAAACAAACAAACAAACAAAATCTTCTATATAACACAGCAGGAAAGCTTGTGTTTCTTACAACAAAATATCTGGTACTATCACATTTTCTTTACAGACATTTTAATATTCGGAGAGTGTAAACACATAGTATTTCAGTTTTATAGACTGCCCTCATGAGAAAAATGGAAAAAAATAGTTCTGAAATATAGGAATTGTTTTGTATAGTGAAAATAGTAGGTGACTGTGCTGTTTGGAATTAAAAAAAAAAATAAACAAACCTCCAAAACATAAAAACAAATAACACCTCCTCCTCATCCTTGTTACATACTCATTTTGCAGACAAAATGGTTATCAGGTTCACTGGGAGGCTGGCCCTGCTTTTCATCTAAGTTCTCTTTTTCCTGTATACAATGTCAATTAGTGGTACAGAGAATTCTTTTTTCTTGTTTTTAGTGTCATTTTCTATGCAATTAAAAGCATTAGTATGTTGGCAGTTGCAAGGGCAGAGAAGTTCTAGATAAGCATCTCAAAGTTTGTTAACAAAGCAAGGTAAGTTGTTTCCCCAAGAAAGACTCAGCGGGTTTCCTCCTATGCACTTCCTCTGATAAGAGTTCACAGCAGAGCATCTCACAATCACAACCAAGGGGCATGAGGACATCAGTAATATGAACAAGGGAAACCCAACAGATTTCTTTTGTTATGTAGTATCTGGAAGGTTAAATTATGGAAGTGGACCAGTTTTGCCTTGGTGTTCTCTCCCTTCCTATCAAGCACTGAAAAATTTTATCTACCCTGAGAGTGGGAGATATTCCCTTCACGATACAGTTCTGCAGAGCAGCGGCTAGTTACACACTGCTGGTGTGTAACTTCAAGGCTCCAAGCAGCCATACCACTAAATTACTGGATGCTGATATACTCTTCTCTCCTGTCTGCAACACATCCTGCTGCCAGCTCTGTGCCATTCTGCAGGGGCCCGTGTTGCTTGTGCTGGAATACCACAACCAGAGCAGAGCAGGAAGGAGATCCCTGCCATACTGACATACTGCCCTGCCAAAACATCATGTCCTGAAATAAGTTTATTTCTAGCATGATATTCTTATGTGAGATAAGCATTAGTTCATTAAATAAATCAGACTATAATCCCAGTGCCAGTTAGCACTTTGATACCTTCAAATTTGTAGTAACTATAAACTCTCCTTCATAGAATATTAAGAAGAAGGATGTTCATTTATTCTCTGCAAATGACAAAAGGATTTCTTTGCTGATGGCCACCCTTTCCTGATGGTTCATCTCACATCACATATGCAAAAAAAGTATGTATGTGCAAATATGTCAATACCTGCATGATCAAAATCCATTACACAAACACTTGGTGTATCTTCCCAAAAGACACGACGTTCTTCCAAGCAGGCAGAGGATAATGACAGGAGTTTAAGGTCCAAAGTTATGTGCTAAGGTATTTAGGCAGTTCCTGAAATACTTAGGAAGTTCCTGAATTCCACTGCACCCCTTGGAAAGGATACATGCTGAAGGAGATCTTGAAAAACTGCATCTTGTGAGAAGGGGCCCACATTAGAGGTGCTCATGAAAGATTGCCCTCTGTGGGAGGGACCCCATGCTGGAGCAGGCATCAATACTGGAGAGTCCAGATACAGTTGAATTCAGAGAGGAAAAAAAACAATATTTTGCTTTCACAGTTTTTTTCTGATTGGGTAGACTCAGGGAAGACAGATAATAAATAAAATTAGGTGGCAGACCAGGAAACAGGATATTTCAAACCTCTTATGCAAGGGAAAGACATCTCTCTCAGTCTATCAGAACTAATAAATAAGCATGGAATGTAACCATTATTGCCAAATTTGAGAGCTAATAATTTCTCCTTACTCCCTGCCATTGCCTCTCCTGTTAAGTAATACTCCAGTATTAGTTGGAAAACACTCACATTCTCTGTGCTCCAGGTATTGAAGTCTACATAAGATCAAACACCTATTAATGAGTTTTACACCAATACATCACAAAAAACTGTCCAGACAATCCCAATGAACAATTTATAGTCAAGGGCCTCTTGGCAGATGCTCGGTCCTTGGTTATGCACACTGCACTGTCACTCCAAGCACGTTCCTATTATCTACAAGTATATACTTTTCTCTTTCCCAGCCTGATGGAGAGAGGAAGCTTGATTGTCTCACTGGGAGAGAGGGTTAAGGGCTAGAATGATAATGTATGTTTCTGGGAATTATTTACTGAGGAGAAACTGCCACACTGAAAAATCAGCTTTGCCTTTAGCTTTGAGAAAGAAGAAAGTCTTCAGTCATCCCAGTGTTAACAGAGATATCAGAGTTTAGGTTCTGCTGTAGCCACACATTCATCCTTCCAGAATGGCTTAAAAATCATCGAGACCATTAAAAGAACAGAAAATCACGGTTTTGGTAGCAATTTTGTCTTCAAATTTTCACCAAAAGAAGAAAGGAATACTAGTGTTCTTCAATTTTGAGCAAAAATACATATTATGACTTTTAACTCTGTTTATGTTGACATTGAAAAATTACACCATAAGAGAAGCTGACCTTACTGCTAAATATTAGGGGATTTTTTTGCTTATGCAACAAATTATTTTGAAAGCATACTAATTAGACCTAATTATGAGTGTTGCATTAATTATAGAAATGTTATGCATCAGTAGTATGACTAGAAAGCTTTTAAATTATAAAATAAAGCTATACCCAAGAAGTTAATTGCATAATCTATATTAATCCACTTGCTATTTGAGTTACTAGGGGGTTTATTTTATAATTAAAAAGCTTTCCAGGATATTACTCCTATGAATCATTTATATATATATGTAGTGAGAACCTACATGAGTTAATTTACAGATAATCAAAATCACAGTCTTTTCAACCAAACAAATTAATTCTAGTAAAATAATTAAAACCTTAATTTGTTATGTTGCACTGGTCAAAATAGTGCTGTTAGCTCCTGACTCAGCAAAAAACGTATTCGCTTTGTGAATATTGGCACTTCCATTCAGAATTTACTAATTAGTAATTTATGATGAAAAAAATGAATGAAAAATAGCTATTCATAAACTTATCTTAAGCTGAAAAGAAATTCTAAGAGGTTTTTTTTTAAGAAAAAAAAAAGTATTTCTGTGTTTTCCATCTCCTGCTGCCTTGCAAGAAATAAGAGGAGTAAAGTAAGGGTGGATACAGCAACCATAGAGCCGCTCTAAGTTGGGCAGCTGAGATAAGTGTTGCCACATCATCTGGTCAGAAAAATCAAACAGTGCATGCTCAGCTCAACTACCTCTCCTCTGCCTCACTGGCAGTTACTTCAAATAACTTGCTGCCCTAAACATCAGTTTCAGTATGGAATTTGTGACCAGTGCACATGATCCCAGAGGTGATGGATGGGACTGAGGCATCTCGTTCAAGATTTATCCAGTTGAATTTGTTTTGTGTAAATGTTGGTTTGTGTAAAAGGGCTCCAAGGGACAGAATTATTTATCAAACATGCTCATATGTATGTCGTGATTTAGGAATGGTATTGCACAATTTAGTCCTCCCAATGAAAAGAAAACCAAAAGCCTTTCTGCTCCCTCCTCTAGTGGCAGATGCAAAAGGCAGAGACTGTGGGTTGAGACAAAAATAATTCACTGGAAAAATGAATGAGATAAGAGGAGCAACAGTATTAGCCTAACCACAATTTTCCTCTGCTGGAAAGCAATACAAGGACATGCAGCATTTTTAATGAAGGAAAAAAATCCTTCTTTGCCATCATTCAAATATTGCAAAGAGCGAACACATTTTTTAATGTTACTATAACCATAAATGAACTTTGTCATTACCACTATAAAAAAAGTTCTCTGAAAATGAATACTTCAAAGGCACATAGAATATCTGAACTTAAATCTGAGAATTACAAAATGAAGTTGTCAATCTTTGGAGCTAAAGAAAGAAGTTGTTTGTTGGTTTGTGTTTTGTTTGTTTTTGTCTTGGGTCAAAATCGAAGAGCAATTCCTTTCTCACAATTAAAATATGATTTATTTTTTAAAAATATCTAAGTTTACTTTGGATCTTTTTGAGACAATATTTTAAATAAGTCTTGTTCTTATCAAAGAAGAAGAAGAAGGTGAAGAAGAAAAAGGTGTTGTTGTTATCCTGTTAAATTTTTTGACATTCAAATTTCTTTTAATTTTTTAAGAATAAGCTAGTGTCATAACCTATGTGATGTGGACAAACAAACACAATCAGAATTTTGGTGGGAAACTCTCCTTCTGCAGAATGAATATCCAGTATGGTACTCTAGTTCTTATATAACTAGAACTCCATTTTGTGGCAAAAAAAAATGGAAAACAATGATAGACTTTAAGACTCTACTTTTTCTATAAATATTTTTGTAACATAAAGCAGCGATTAAAAAAAAAAAATTATCCAAGTTGATTTGAAACTCTGCAACCCTAATTATATCTTGACCTTTTCCTCTGAAAGTTTTGTTTGCTGCATCCCTGATCACAGGTGCTGCTACACCAAGCTGAAAGATGTTCCATGTACTGTAGGAAGCCTCTTTTGCACATGGGGAAAACAGGAAAAGGTTACACTGGGGCTGTGATACCATAATCCAGTGCTGGAACCCCTTTTCCAGCCAAGACACCTCACATTAGGCTGATGCATGGTAACCCTCTCACAATCCTGAACTCAGATTCCAGGGAGGACACTGCAGGAAGGACATAAAATGGAAAGTAATGGAGAGAATCACATATCCCAAAAAATCAAACATGAAACAATGTGAAGGCATTAGAGGGGTAATTAAATTGGTACTGGAAGAGAAGTGAACCACTAAGGAGATGTGGGCAAAATCAGCCCATTTCCCAGTTCTCTCTGTTGTTTTCTGTTCGTCTCAACAGGGATGTATCTGCATTTGCTGTTCAAAAATGTAAGCATTCTAATAACAGTGTGCTGTGCTACTGGCAAGAGTTTAGAGCCCACAGAAAAACATATTTTATGAGTTTACTGTTTATCCATGTTTAGCAAAACATTAGGAAAGGGAAAAAGTGGGAAACTGAAGAGAATTATCTGCCAGTAAACACAAACACGATATCACAGCCCAGGAAGGTTGCCAGTGGGCTTTATATAACTTTTAAAAATGTGAACTTTAAACTTCACAGATGAAGCCAATTTCAAGTGCTATAAAAATATTTTTAGAGCAAACCAAGAATGAGAAAAATCCAAAGCTAGAACAAAGTGCCTGAGTAGAAGAGGTCCCTGCTGGTGAGCAGAGATTGTGTCCCCTCCAGCCTGTAATATCAGGACCAGACACAACTCCTCTTGTACAGTTGGATTTAGCCAAATAGATTTTGTAAAGCGGAGCTACCCTTTGCCAGAAAGCCAGGAAACACACCAGGTAACATTGTCACCATTTACCTTATGGTCCACAGTTTTGTGCAAGAGCAGCAAAGACTGAAACACTAGTTTGAGAATTCATCCTACCACAAGTATGAAAAGCAGACTTCGAATTTCCAGTGTCTCTGCCAGCTGGCAACAGACAGAATTCAAGATGCAAAATGCTTTATGGAAATCAGATAAAGTTAAAAGGAGGGAAAAAAGAGGCTTTCTACTTAAAGAGAAAAGAAAAAATTATTGAGTTTTAATTCGAAACATTTTATACTCCCAGTACTAGGAGAAAGTAAGTCACTTCCAGTGACTTTCATCACTTTTTCAAATGGAAGGAAGCTCGCAAAGCTGATATATTTATAAGATAAAAGATCTGAAAAGAAACACTGACCAATTGCAAGCATATGAGGGAGGACAATTGCACATACTGACCAAAAGTTGTAATTTTTAAAAATGTTCTTAACTTTCCTATGACAAAGAATGTTATTCCCATGAACACTTTTAATGCTGTGTCTTTGGTTTTTCCTTTCAGTTCTTCATCTTACGGCTGCTCAAAACATTCAACCTCACTTTGAATAAATGTTCAGTGTTGAGCTCCACATAATATTAGCAGGATGTAAAAATGTCAGAATATGTCCCAAGGTGGGCAAGAAAGATGGTTAAAGGAGCAGAGGACACGACTTTGTTCAGATTACAGAACAGGAGGCCTGAGTCATGAACTCATTGCTGTCTATGATTTCCTCATGGTGAGGAGCAGAGATGGAGGTGCTGATTGCTTTCTCTGGAGTTTGGTAGGACATAAAGGAATGTTAGAGCTGAATCAGGGGATTTCAGACTGGGCATTAGGAAAAAAAGTCTTTACTGAGAGTATTATCAAGGAGTGGAACTGCTCCCTGGGGAACAAGTCATGGCCCTCAAGCCTGTCAGTTTTCAAGACGCATTTGGGCAATGCTCTTAGACACATGGTTCAATATGTAGGTTGCCCTGTGTGGAGCTAGGAGATGGATTCAATGACCATCATGGGTCCCTTCCAGCTCAGCACATTCTTCAAGTTCTTCATGAAGTTTTCTTCAATTCCAAAAAACTAGTGGACATATTTTCCCCCTCAGCAGTTGTCTGAAAATCAAGCTGCAGTCATCTCGTTTACTTACCCTTCCTTAAATGGCATGCCATTCAAAACAACAAAAAACTGTGTTATGCATTTTATTGGTATTCTAAATCCTCGATTCAACTGACATTTGTCAAAACTTAATGAAAACATCAGTGCAAGTTTCTTTCCAATAAAATCTTGCACTACAAAATAAATGTCACAACACCCCCAAGATACAAGTGCTGTCTTCCCAAGTTGTTTTGAAGTTTGTTTCTTCTGTCTCACAAGAGGCTGACCTCTGAACAAAGTCTGTGAGAATTGTGCTCAATATACTGAGGTATATTCAGCATGCAGCATTGAAGAACATGAATTATCAAGCAGAGCAATTTTTTTTCCACTTGGGCAAGAAGAGAAAGCTTCCTCTTGTCAGTTAACAGGTAGGATAGGCAACACTTTGAATTAATAAATCCTTGGATTTATAAATCATGGACTGCTGTAATAATTCTCAATTTGGTTCCAAAAAAGTTTTCTGGCTTATGTTATTCTGCATAGCACCTCAGAAATACACTGCAGCAAATGAAAAGGAAGATACAAAGAAAACATAATTAATTGCTTTGACATGTCGCAAAAACAATATGTGAATATTCCCTCAGGGGTAGGTTCTTAGGTTCATACAATTTTCCCATCTCCAAGCAAACACTTCATTCAAATAATGTTACCTATCATTACAGAAATTTTATTTATGATGTTTCTTTATTCATTAGTACAATCTTAATTCTGTACTAGCCATATATGCTTTTTACACTATTGCATTTTTTTTTCCTGTATTGTTCTATGTGCCTAACACACTTTTTCCTTTTGGAAAGAGTGGTGGGATTTAAAAATTTTTAGGTTTTATTTCTGCTCCCAGAAAGTTACATATTATTATGAAGACTTGTTGAAAAAATTAGGAAAATAAAAGATTATTTTCTGTGAGAGGGAAGACAGTTAATTCCAAGAGTCATCCATTTCTATACCTATCTTTAACTTTTATCTTTGAAAAAATCTGAAATTATGAATTCACATTTTTCTTCTAAGCAGGAGCTGAGGGATACCAAACTAAATTATCATTTCCAGGTGGAAGATTTAAAATTGCGTTGTACAGTGGTCAATGAACTGGAGCTGCAGTTCAGCAAGATGATTCTAAATCTACCTCTGATGCTAAAATGAGCAAGTATTTTTTGTGCTTTATCTTCATTCCCACACTTGTTAAGTCATCCAGGAAATGACTGTCATCTAAATGTTAGTTTGTACATTCATAGCAGCAAAACAATGAAAATTATTCTGATTTTGCCTGAAAGTAAACAATTACAATGAATTTCAGATTTTTCATACTCTTCTGAAAAAGAAGAGTGATCTTTTAAAAAAAAATGATTTCCTAAACTATTCAATTGGTGAATAAGTGCATTTATATACAGGTAATATATATTCTACAAAACATAGGGACAGTCAAACTGTTTATGTAGGAAATGAAAAATCAATATTTCTCTGTGTTCTTCTGACCAACTGTCAGTATTTGATTTTGGGCAATTAAAAAAACCTTATTTTGACACCATTCTTAGCACTGCAAAGTAATGCCATCTTTACAGTTATTTATGCATAATGAATATTTGAAATTTATTTGGATGAGGCAAAAAGATGCAAGTAGCAATGCTACTTGTTTATATTTCACATTTTTTTTTACAAAATGTAAAGAAAATGCAAAGTATGCTGCTTCACCCTCCAGTTCTTCCCATTAGTCTTGTTTACCATTTGTCCTTTAGGAGGACTTTCTTTGCTAAGAAACTGTCTGGACAAAAGGTTTTTTCAAATATAAATCCTGGTGTTGAACTCAGTTAATATAGCTATTAACGCAATTTTCTTTAAAACCTTTCTAATTCAGCAGTATATACCTCATTTCCTCCAAACCTGGAGTTGAAAATTACCTTAAGAAATTTCTTGCTGAGAATGATAGTAGCTGCTAATATAAAATCAGTTTAAAGTCTTCTCTTAGAAGGGTCTGCTTCTTCCTTGGATATGAGGCAAATTCTGCCAACTGTGATTATCACATTCAACCTACATAAAGACTAAAGTTGCCGTAGGTGACAGCCAAATTCTTTCTGCTTATCTGTGGGACTAGCATCTTACTCTGTAACATGCTTATTTTCCCACACTGTCAAGTTGTTGACTCACTGGGCAGAATGAGAAGTGAATGTGTAGATCATGCATCAATCACCTTCCATCACATCCCCCAGCCCAAATGTCAGTGATTGGACAAACTTGCTTTGACAGGCATCCTGCCTGGACAAACAGCTTGTCAGTTTTCTAATAGGATTCAGCTGCTCTCTCACCATAAGCTTCACAAACTGAGGCACTTCAGATATTCCCCAGTGAAAATGGGTGAAATTGAATGAACAGAGAAGGCATGGGCAGAGTGGGATGGTGTGATTTTGGCAATTTTAGAGTAAATTACAACTTTCAGAACTTTGAGCAATTATTTTGTTATTAAAAAAAAAAAAGAAAAAGAAAAATTTAACACTGGCATTAACTTACAGGTGTTGAGTAATTTTTTCTTTTAGCAAAAGCGTGGTTCAGGAGATGTCTCTGATACTGAAGTGATGCTCCTGATTTAGGGGAAAAGCAGCTTTGAGAAACATGATTGCATTTACATGAAGAAACTAAGAAAACAATGTTTTCTATAGCAATCAATGACCATGATAATCATCACAGGGATAGTCATTTGAGGGATCAATTTAGTTCAAGGTATGCTTTCAGATCAAGGATCTTTGCTCATTAGAGAACTACATATTAGAGTACAAGAAAAATATAATGCAGAACTATCATGTTTTCTTATTAAATGCATTACAAAAAGAAATACTTGGCTTGCACAGGGACACACATTATTGCTACATTGGGACTTCAATAGGAAAAAATCAAACATGTAATACTATATTGCAGCCAAAAGCTATGATTTATATACTTGAAAAAACACGAATACGAAATGTTTTGCAAAACAAAAAATTAAACTTAAAATGGTTTCATCTCAGTTTAATATTGATCTTCTCATAATTACAAACACTGAACTTTTAGAAAAATCTAACGATGACAGTCAGACATTTCGTGTAAACATAAATCAAAAAATGTTAAGTACAAATTTAATCCTAGAAAATTTTATTGATTCTGAATCATACATAAATGGACAATTACATCACCAGTTTGAATGCCTAGAAATTTGGTCTAGTTTACTAAGACGGTTGTAAGTGAATGGCTCAGGAGGTTGTTACCAGAATACAAAGTTCTGTCAATAAAAAGTCAATGGTGATATATGCATAATTACACAGGAACAGTAGATTTGCATAAAATCTTACATAAATAATTTTGCTTATTAACAAACAAACTCAATCTAATAATCATTACTTAATCCTGTACAGGTCCCTTGGTGTTGACACAGAATTGTGCGTGTGCAGTTCACGTAGCAGGAGCAGAGTCCAAGTGTAATGTTATGAACACCTCAAAAACCTGATCCTACACGGTGTTTCCACTCTACTGCCATTTGGGCATTGTGGTTCCATTCCTTCCCCTACACAAGGAAACTTTGCTGCCCTTTGGCCACTCTGTGGCTTAGACCTTATGTCCGTAGGCATTTCCCAGTGACATCAACTCCTCCATTTTCTGATACAGACTATTTCAAATCATTGGAAAGTTCCATACATTAAATCCAATTTCCCCCTGACACACACTGCTACTGTAGTATTTCTCTTTTAAAGGAAGACCAACTGTAGCAGGAAATTTAACAAAGTTCTTGAAAGAAATAGCTAAGACGATGAAAAAGATATACTGATATTTTTCAAATTACTCTTGTAAATGACAGTGTTTCCTTTAAAACATCAGAAAAAAAATCTTATCTCCAGCATCTTAGTATAAAGAACAAAGTACAAATCAAAGTGGAAAAAAATGCACCCTAATCCATCAGGGAGAAAAATATGTGTAGATAATGGAATGATTTCAGAACATGCACATAACCCAGAATAAATTTGAAACTGCTATGATTCATTGACACAAACACTTATTTTTCTGGAAACAATCTTCATAATTTTACCATCAATTTGTCACAAAAAAATATTCTGAAGACAGAAGACACATCATAAAACAGCTCTATAATAGAGATGTATTCAAATAGTCCAGATACAAATTTAACACCAAAGAAACACAACAAAAAATTACATGCAAAAATTGTAGAGTGATCCAGAATCTCCTCACGTATCACTGCTTACTGAACACCAGTTGTAGCAGTGACAAAAATACACACTTTTGTGTGAACTCAGATGACTGCATATGGGAAGGCCAGAGAATGTGAATGTGAGGATCTGATCATGTGAGGACATGATATGTGAGAACATGATCATTTACTGGGAGTTTTTACCAAGACAAGCTCCCAAAATTCCATGTTCTCATGTTATAAAACACAACTTTTCAAGGAAATCATCCTGGTTTCCTATCAGCAAATCTTAGTGCACAAAGTTCACTTCCACCAAAATGGAAGTCTCCAAGGATTAATGTCAACTCTTGTTAAGAATATTTTGAGTCCAATTTTGCAATTATTGTTTCATAGGCTGATTATTAAGAATTTTAGAAATCTGTAGAGGATGCAAGTGATTAAAAGTCCAGTTAACTTAATTGAAAGCTACGGTAACTGTCAAAAGTTATGTGCCACAATAAGCTATACTAACTGTTACTGTAGATAAAAAATAAGCTATGTTCACTGTTAAAATACTTTTTTAATAATAAAGCTCAAATTGTAACTACAACCATGTGGCCAGTATTCACTCTAGCAAGCAGCCCTAAAACATGCATGTTTTTTGTAAAGCATATATATGTGTTATATAGTATATATAGCATATATAAATATGGTTTATGTAAAGGAGGTAGATATATAGATATGTGTGTGTGTATATTTTATTTTGTAAAACATATATAGAGATATGTTTTATATACACATATATATACATATGTTAAGGTGTTCTCTATCTGTTCTGCCACCCCTAGACACAAGGTTAAGTTACTTTCTGGAGCAACAGATCAGAGTATGCAGCTTATAAAGAAAATTCACTTAAAATTCTTTTTTTTTCTGTAGTTGTGTAAGCTAAGTCTATGACAAGCATTCAGTCCTTGCCCTGACCCTACATGACAATGAAAATAAAATTTCCAGGTATAAGCAATTATTGTTCTAGTGTCTAGGACATGGTAAAAGAACCTCTGGTGTCAATGTATGCAATTTTTAATTGGGAGAAATGTTATGTCTACAAAGAAGAGACTTAAGTTGGAGGCATGCACTTAAGAAAGGTAGATGGAAGAACAGACTAAAACAGAGGGAGGGAGTGGAAAGGGAAGACAGATGTGCAGGCAGAGAATGTTGTGGCTATAGGTTGATAACAGGGAATTCTGAGAAACTTTGGGATAGGTGGAACCTTCTAACACCTTTTCCTCCTTCGGGAATCCAAGAGGCCTTTTGTTTAAAAAAAAGCAAATACAGTGATATGTCATTGCTCCTAGCACTGACTATTAACAGCAGGAGACCAGTTTCACAGAACTGATTTTCAGGTGATCTTCATTTTGATGAGTTCTTTTTCATTCCTTCCCTGTAAGACAGTATTATAAGATGCAAAATCTTGCCTCTCAGCAGGTTTGCTCAGTCTCTAATGAGATTACAGGGAAAACCCTGTCAAGACTAATAAATAAAATGAGAATGATACAGTACTCTGCATGACAGCTTGCCTTTAGGATGTTTTACTTTCTCTTTTCTTTTCTTCCCATCAAATTGATTGTCTACCTTACTTAATAGCATAGTAAAAAATTAAAAAAAAAAAAAATAAAGAAGAAAAGAAGAAGTTTAAGGAACCTTTAAACTTCCAGACAATTTTAGGTGGAAATTGGTAACTACCCTTTTTCTGTTCCATAATGACTTGATCACATCATCCCAGTAATAAATCGAGTTAAATCTCAGCTGGAAGTCATGTAGAAAATTTTCTTTACATAAGATTGGCACATTTTTATAAATCTGTGTAATACACATATTTTGTCCTCAACTTGGAAAAACAAAGTAAGATTATAATGGCTTCATACAGCAAAAATACATATACACAAGCAGTTAAAAATATTAATTCTAGTGTAAAAATAATATGTGGTGTATATATATACACACAYACATATGTACCATATATATGCATATATGCAATGTATATGGTTTCTCTACCATTCCTAGAAATTATTATTTTAAGCAGAAATTCATCTAAGCATTTAAAAGTAGCTTTTTCCTAACTAAAATATTTTAACCTCTAAAAACTAGGAACAACAGACCTCATCTAGAGAAAAAGCTAGGGTGTTTGAAGGTTTTTTTGATTGTGTGTAGTATTCTGTAATAAGTATAGATTTAGAATAAAGTGCAGAACTAGCATAAAGTGCTTTCAATACCACTGTATATGAAATATATTTACTGATTTTATTAACTGCTCTTATACTCAGAGTTTGCCTACAATTAAAGAGGAAAAATCAAATTAAAACCTCAAGCAAAGGATGCAGTTAAGCAGCTCCACAGTTAGGGACCCTGCAAATCCATATCGGAACAATGACAGAAATCTATTTTATTTCAATACAGTTTTACTTTATGAAGCACTGAAATATGCAATGTAGGAGTATTAGAGATAAAAATCTACCTTAGTAGGCAAGAAAAGCCAGGTGAAAGGCATGCACCTGTCTTAGCCAGAACTCATGTGAATGACTAAAAAAAACTAGGATCGGGTGGGACTCACAGATGGTGGTAGCAGGTTTAGGTATGTGTTTGTATAGACAGACAGAAAGATAGATATAATATTTAATAAATGATAGTCAATATATTCTAAGAAATGTAAATCTAGAAAATTATTTGGCAAAACTTTTGCATGTATCTGTTCGTATATTGTCTTGTCCAGAGGAACAAAATACAAAACAAAACATGAAATCTTTGGATTGTATGTGCTATTGAGTATTATGAATCCATGAAAAGTGAAGAAAATAGAACTTTGTGAAATAAAACTTTATCTAACCTTTCATTTAGTTTTCAAATCCTTTGATAGGCTTTAGAAATGTCACAGGAAACTTTGCATTATCTGTTTATTACTTAATGGCTTTTTCTGACTTCAAAAATGCAGCTTAATGAAGCTCTAACATTTATAGGTTCTACAATCTTTATTTGTGTGAATTTATTGCGTTTATAAATTATATGAAGAGAAAGAAAGTCTCCGAAAACTGAAGCACTCTAACAGAATGAGTAGTTATTCTTGAATAAAGACACAGTAAAAGGCTTTAAAAGATAAAAGGAGCTGTGTCTGTCAAAAATATTGTGGGGAGATAAAGAAAAAAAACCCCTGTAAATCTATGTCAATAGGAAAGCCACTCGAGGGGAGTGTAAAGTATTTCTGTGGTGCAGGGAAGGTGCTTCACATGGCAGCCATGCAATGTGCTACTGGTTTGCAAACACTTTGTTCTGGCTGGGATTTTTCTTTGCGGTAAGAAAATAGCCATGAAGGATAAACAAATATCTCAGTTTTGCTGCTCATAATTTCTTTGGCACTATATTATAATGCCCTTAACAATGGAATATAATTACTTGTATTGGCTCAGGTAGCACACTGAGGAGTATATAAATCCTTTGCTACTTCTAGGTAGTAGAAGCAAATCAAGTAAGCATATATAAATCATTTCAGATTAAAGACTCCAAAATTTTGGTGCAGTTCCAAATTCCTGGATATGGTGGATTTCCTGGATTTCACATACAACAGTCAAAAATTTCTCCCAATTCTCTTGGGCGTACTGAAATAATGTAGGAATTTTGAGTCTACAGGTCTGCTTCTAATTTAATATGTGCAATTTCATCCCTTAATTGCTGAAAACCAGGAAAACTATGCTTCTGGTAGGACTGTGCCACAGTAGAACATGAATAATTCAGATAGAATTTTATGTAAAGAAAGGAATGCATCTGAATCTTCTCTTATAGCATCTCTTTTATTCATTCCAGATGATATCATAATAGGTTGTGATCTTCAGGCAAGCACAGTCTTCATTGTGAGGCTTCCATGATTTTTGTTGTTAATCCAAAGAGAGTTGCATGTATTTATTGGCTGCAAAATTCCTCTTAAAAAGCATCTGCTAGGAAAAAGTAACCATGATAAGAAATACTTACTTATCCAACAACATTTTCAGCCTTTTCTTATGTATATTTGTTTGTAAGGGAGAGAAAATGTTAAGTAGGAAGAAAAGCTAACTCCTAGGTGAAATTCCTGGAGAACCCTTGCGGCTGTCAACTCTGACAGATGAAAAATCTATCTCTTTTAAGTTAATTTAGAGCAGAAACTTGTGCATTTTTTTTTTGTTATTTATCCCCTGATTCTTCCCAAATGTATGTCTAAATCCTGAGAATATGAGTAACCTAGGATTGAATAAATKATCACATTTCACATTGATCATCAAATTGAAACAAAATTAAACATCAGTTGACATACGCATACAGGGAAGCAAAGTGCAGATAAGTATATTAAAAAAAATCTGAATTTTTAAAATATATTAGCCATTCACTTTCAGTTCTCACCCCTTTAAAAGGTGTGTGCAAGCTGTCAAACAGGTCTTTTGGTAATTATTTGGCAATGTTGCAGTAGCACATGTGCAGTAACAAAATTTACTTGTGCTATTTTAAAAATGTTTGTTTGTTTGATTTAAGAATAACTATATTTAATTCACTCTTAACTTATAAACTTCTGTGTTCTGTTCATAAAATCCAGGAATTCTGAAAACAGACATCAATCTTTTGGACCAGTGTATAAAAGCCAGTGAGACTTCATCAGTGAATGGAACAATTTCACAGAATCATGGAATGACAGAGTGGTTCATGTCAAGGCCAATGTAATTTCACCTGATACAGGGCAGAGTCCTTCCTGGTCAATGCCTCACCCAGAAGGAGCAGACACTAATAAAAAATTCTAAATGTCCAATTTGTTTCATTGGAGGACCTAAAACAAGACCAGTTTAAGTTCAATAGTCAGTTAATGTAATAGTTTCTTCCTATGATTATATGTTTTATAATTACAGCTTTAAAGCCCAGACATATAGGGAAGCCATTAAAGTAAAACCTATTGTAATCTCCTATAATGGAAAAACATCAGCCAGGAAAACAGAGAAACTTGATGTGCCTTCTTCTAATAGTAATTAACTTGATTTCACTGAAAAGGAAAATAATAAAAAAAATAATTTAAGACATACAACCATGTTATCTTGCTGCTCCTGAGAAAGAAAATGAAATAACAATATTAGTTGTTACTTTAATTTCCATCTGAAAAGTTTTCTCTATTGATTTTGTATTTTTTAAGTGAACAATCTCTCTTAGAGATTTTTTTTTATTTTTGTACTATATTTCCTATTGCTCTACTGGGAATCCACACTAAGAGTTATACGTTGTTTAATATTGACCTAAAAATAGGGCAGTAATTTAATCTCTAGGCAAACAAAATGGATAACATAAATATTTTTTCTTGATGTTAAATGTGCAACAGTTCCCTTTCAAAAAGTCATCAATCACTCTAGCTCAAAACCAGTTTAAGCAGTTGGGCATCAAAACACTTAAGGTCCATTTATTGCTCATTACTTTAGCTATGTTTGACTGCACAGTTACATTAGAATTACTATGGGAAAGATATGGTCTTTTCCTCTTTCTTGCACTGGTGCACATCTGATTGCTGTTAAAAAAAACAGACACAGTAGAAAATTATTCACTTTTTCATTTTGTTTTTCTTTTGCTATTTAGCCTCCTGAGATGGTTCACAGTAGGATCAAATAAGAAGCAGCTGAGTTACTCATAAAATACCACCACATTTATGGGAATATTAAGCAGAAACCAAGGAGCAAAGATTATTTTATTTTTTTTTATTATGGTAACAGGAACATTCCTGCAAAGCTAAAGCTTACTGTGATTTTTATCAGATTTCTTTCACTCTGAGAATCATTTTTGACCAAAAACATAATGACCAAACTCATGTGAAAAGCTATCCCCGCCCCCCATCTTGGGGAAAGTTTGGAAGCTGAGTTCTTCCTTATACAGTTGGGGAATATCTTGTTCTAGAACTTCTACACTATCACTGCCACCTCTTCTACACTATTACAGCATCACAGCTACAGAAGTGTTTCATCTACATCAGAGCAATATAAACTCAAAACCAACTGATTAGAGGCTCACATCAATACACCATCATGAAATACAAACATGTCAGACCAATTAACCATTATATTTAAGGACTTGGTAAATTACTATTCAGTCAATAAAAGCTTAATATAGGGGTGGGGTTTGTCATCAAAGCCCAATGTGCTAATATGTTTCTAGTCAGCTGCCTTCACAGGCTCTTTTCATTCACTTCATGCAATCACAGCTCCCAGAATTGTGAATCTGCTTGCTATTGATACTCCCCCAACCCTATATGGGAGATACTAATTTTGAGACTAAGCACGAGCAATTTTAGTAAGCATATGCTCCTTTTATAGCACAAAGCACCGTGATCCCAAAAATAATCTTTTCAGAACGTTGCCTACTTTGTGAAAATACACCTCCATCTTCATCACTCTAAAAAATTTGAAAAAAAAAAAATCTGAACAAGTCTGAAAAAGAAAATGAGAATATTTAAACCCATTTTTTCCGGGTAAAATGAAAGAGTCTGTTTTAAATTACGACAAAAAAAATCACAAATATCTTCATTTTAAAAGGATAAATATATCAATTTCAAATAAATTAAGACTTAAACTACTATGTATAAAACTAATTTTTAGCATGAACACAGCTGTAGGTGGGGGTATTTTGTGTTGCTGTCTTTTAACAATTATCCCATTGAATAAAAAATAATTACACTTAAAGTCAAAAATATTTATCTTATTTGTATGAATCTCATTTTTGCACTTAGAATTTCTAATTAGTTTTAAATTTTCTTTTAAAATATATTTGATTTTTGTAATTTCCTCTTTGGCACTACTGAATGCATCCAGATTTAGGGAGTCCTGCTTGCTTGACGTTCTGGATACAAAGATTTGAGGTATGTAGAAGCACATCAGCATGTACTGCACACTGCTCTAAAAGCTGTATACAGCTCTACAAGCTGTGTTGCTGCGTTACTGAATACTAAACACCCAGCAAGGTCACTCCCAATATCAACGAACAGAGTAATTTCATAAGTTATAACCAATATATAAAATGGATTCTGAATGTTTCAAGAAAAAGAAACCTCTGTTTTCCTTCTGACTACTGAAAAAAAACTCCTGAGAAGTTTTATGTGTCAGCTTTTGAGTATCCAAAGGCAAAACTGCAACCCCTGACAAGCATCTCAGTCCTTATGCCCTAGGAGGAGTTTTACACCAGGTGATCCTCTGCTTACAAATCCTGCAAGGGGATCCTTTCTGGTATGTTGCCTACAAAGTCAGTCTCCACACAATATTTGGTTGTGCTACTGTGGCACCAAAGAGCTCAACAACTACTTCATTCCTTTGTTAAAGTGGTCCAGCTCTTTTTTTCAGCCTGATGGAAAGGTTGTGCATTATCCAGCTAAATGTTTTTGCACAGAGAGGGAGACCCAAGACTTCCTTCAATAAAGGCACATTTCCCTTACTATTTCAGTAGCACTATATGTTTATAGCACACCACACTGGTAATGTTGATTTCTTGCTCATTCCTTGCAGTCAGAGGAAAGATCAAAGGGATCCCAGACTCAGCTTGTCATGGCCTGTCAGCTCCATGAAGATCCTCAATCTTACTCGTGGTTGATCCTCAGCCCAGACCTGCTCCCCTGTTCTCCCTGACTTTTGTCAGAAATACTGTAGTGTTCTGGCTCTCATGCCTTCTACATTTTCAAAAAGCACTGTTGTTTCCCACTCCAGTTGTGTACAGGTTGGATTTCTCTGTAGAGAAATGAAAAGAGAGGCATGGCACTCACTTGCCACTACTGAGGCAAACCAGGAGAAAAATGGTAACAACTTCTGCTCAAGAGGCTAATGATTTCCACAGTGGTTTTTCATATAAGGTATAGGAGAAACTGTTTGGTCCAGTTATTTTAAGGCAAAACCCCCCCATATATATTGACATTCTTTAATATTACACATTACAACGTCAGCCAGTGGCCTAGACCAACATTTTATATGCATGTTTGAAGAAAATTACTTATTCAAAATGTTTCTACCTGCCCTTTAAACTGTCAATAATAAAAGATAAATCAATCCTTTGTTTCAGCCTGCAAGGATTCTGAATGCAGAGCTGCCCATATGTAAACTGAGCAGGACAATAAAAAAAGATGTTGATATGTTTAATCCATCAATATTAAAGAACCAATGGATGAAAACAAGAAACATCAATGACACAAATTCTTATCAGACAAATCCTACCATTCTAATTTACGCAACCTTTTTGCCAGACTGTGTCCCAAAAAAAACTAGGGAGGACAGGACCCTGTTCTGCCCAGGCTGCTCTCAAGTGCAGCGTTATCAAAACCACTAGGTGACTTCTGTCAGAAAGCTTTGTCCAAAGGTGTCTTCAAAAGTTTATTAAAACTCAGAAGGCCAATAGAATTTGCGGGAATGAGAGTAAGAGTGATGTGAAGATCCCCACCCTGAGAGGATGTGCTATACAGGGAATAGATTTGGTTTGAAGTAATTTTATTTTTCTTCCATCTTTCCTAGACGTCATTGTTCTCTGTTTCAAAAATTCCCCCTCGAAAAAGTAGACATAGTAGACATCAAGGTTCTGGCTCACTTGGAGTACAGCAGCAACATCATAGAGCTTTTTTGAGGTTTTCATTGATGGCTCTTTCATGTAAAAAATAACACATCTGAACTTCTTTCACATTTACCATTCAATTTTTATTTATTTATTACAATTTATTTGGGAAAAATTAGTATAAATGACTGACTGTAAAACATATGTGTAGCATTTGGGATCTTTTATAATATCTCCATCGCTTTTTAACATATCCTTAATATTTAGGCTTTAAATATGCTATCGTACTAGTTGGACTACAGAGGTTTACAACCTTTACTAAGGAAGTGGGGGTTTTGGCTAATTAAATATTTCATCCTATAAGACTGATTTATTGTTTGACTCTAATCAGTTTGACTAAAATCACTGGAGTCGGGTTAGGCAATGATTGCTGCATTTGCTATGTGATGAATGGAACATCACATAAAATATGAATTGGCTGGAAAAGATTCAAGGATAAATCACAGCTAGGAGCTGACGTTGTGTCTGGGTCTGTTCATTTAAAAATAAAGGAGAGGGAAAGGAGAACGAGAGGGAGAGGGAGAAGGAGAAGGAGAAGGAGAAGGAGAAGGAGAAGGAGAAGGAGAAGGAAGAAGGCAAGAGTATATTTTAAGAATTCTGCTACATTTTAAAATTATTGTTTCTTTTTTTTCCTCTCCATGTATAGATATATGCATATATATATTCTTGCAGCTCACCAGTCCATTCTTGGACTGCTCTTCAAGGCAAAGAATAAATACATGTGGCTGTCTAAATTTATTCTTATCCTGAGCTCCCAGAGTTAAAGTTCAAGACATAAATATGTTTCAAAAATTTAACATTTCTTTATTATTATTAACTTTCAGTATAATTCTTGCTGTTTCTGAGATTCACATAAATGYCAAAGCTCTTTTTTGATGTTAATCTAAATTTTTAGCTTCAGTGAATCCATTTGGAATATTTTATACAGATAAATGACAATAAAGGAGTCCTGCAGATTAAAAAATTATTTTCTTCTTTTTATGAGTACAGATATTAAAGCCAGAAGGGCCCATTGTAATCTTCTAAACTTTCTGCAATTATGAAGGCCATAGTGATTTTGTACAGCTTCTTTATTGATTAATAGAATCTTTTAAATCAGTCTTAATTAAAAAAATCTCCAGGATAAAGAATACACTGTACTTTCCATTTCTAGAGTTAGGAATTTTGGTGCAGTTTTCGTTCGTCACTCAGTATTTTAAATGCAGTAATTGTGCTCCATATTTATATGTCTGCTTCATATGGTACAAAGGACTGCTTCCTTCCTCTGCCTTGTATTGTAAGAAATGCCCAAGAAGATCTTGTCTACCAAACACAAAACCAAAAGTTTCATTTTTTTTCCTGTTCCAAAGTTAAGGTTCAARATTAATAAAATATTTACACAATTTTATTGAATCACAGCCTTTGTGTTTGCTTGAATTCAACTTCGCTGTTGATTCTGTTAGAATTTATCTAYGAGCCTTTCTTTGTTTATCTTTTGACTTTTCCAAGTCAAAGGCAATATGACCTTAAAAGCACTAATTTTAGTGTGCAAAAAATAACTTCAGAATTTTATAAATAAAATCAAGAAGAGTTCTTCTCAGGTATTAACTGGAAAATKAATAATTGCTTTATCTCTAGATACTGTGTATTTCCATCTTATCTGTCTCTCTTGAATATATTAGGACAAAATACCTAGGCAAAAATATACAAAGTTCTGATACAAAAGCAAAGTTGTCAAGACCAGGAAATCAGGGAAAAAAATCTCAGCCTCAGTGAAAAATGTCAGCCATGTTTCCTTCTTTTTACAGGTGTTACCTACATTTATTATCTGCAATGATGGCACAATTCTCACTTCTACGCATCTTTTAATAAAACAGTTGACCTTCATTAAAAACAAAAAAGAAAGGTAAAAGTAGATATAAATAAATGCAAGTTTAAGCTTTACTTCCAGTCCATAGCAAGTTTCTCATGTTGACATAATAAAATTTCAAGGAGAAAAGGTGGACTGTGATGCAAATGCCTTTACAGTACAAAGCTGATCCCAGATTACATTCAGCTTTTGAAAGTCTRTTTTCTAGCTTCAGATGTCATAATGCAGGAGTAATCCGATAAACGCATAAGATTCTTTTTTATTTTAAAAATAGAGTCTGAATTTTTAGTTCAGTCACACAGAAATTAAAGTTTAGTCTTTATGCAGCTTTATACTCAAAAGTTAGCTAAAATATCCTAAATCAGCTTTGGAATTCTAAATACTATTCCTTCAAGCACAATTTAATTTTCAATAGCTCTTATTCTTAGAATGTTCCACTAYGATATTATCATTCCATGATGAAAGGATGACCTATTATCATGTGTTTAAGCCCCAGAAATATGAATAGAGCATCCGATTTCTCATCTGATCCCGGCCATGTCGATGGCCCAGTGTTAGGTTCAGTGTTGCTGATGAYTCTGTCCCTTAAATTGTGAAGCACAGCTTTCTCCTACTGGCTGTGGGCTGATCAGATGTGTTCAGTGCTGTGCATTTTCCTTGGTTAAGTATAAACCTCAACAAACCACAGCCCATGTGCTGGCAAGCTGCSTCTATAACACTTCTGATGGCATCTCTCTAACATGCCAGCTTCATGGCACTTCCTTGACTACTAGGATAAGAGAAAATAAAACAGGAAAGTGGAGCTGCCACTGTCTTGACTTCAGAAATCAAGACAGGCTCTGTTTTTTGGGAAGTGGCTGGTGTAGGGTTTGGGGTTTGGTAGGTGAGAGGTTTTTTGATTTTTTTTTTTTAAAGGATGTATGTTTTGAGGTTTTGGAGTTTTCTTAGAGAAAATGGTATTTCTATTTTATAGTTTTCTGAAATTTGTAACTGGGAATTGATCAAAATCTAGAAAAAATGCCTAAACTCTCAAATGGTCTTTTTCCTTCCTGTAGCTGAAAAATCAGACTTTTTATGCATAAGGTTTGATTGCTGATGACAAATCAGTCATTATGGTAATACTTCAGACACAACTAAAACAATAAGGGGGGAAAACAAATATAAAAATAAGAAGCCTTTCTATAAGCAAACAACTTATTTTTTGTTTTATTTTCTCTTGAAGAAGGTACTTTGTGGATTAATCTGACAGCAGCTAGAGTTAAGATGCCATATAAACATAAACATGAAATATTTTCTTAAGGTTTTAAAAGGAATTTAATCCAATYGTTCTTGAAATTTATTACCTATTGGATTTGCATTCTGACTCCAAATGAGCAGCTTATTTTTAATTCATTGGATTCATCTATGCTTTTGTATTTTTAATGTGAAGGGTAGAACAGAAAAGATTCAGTACAAGCAGATGCCAGTTTTAATATAATGTTCTCCTACTTTGGGGACTTCACTAGCTGTGTGGGTTACCCAGTAATGCCACTCAGACTTTATAATTGACAGTAAATAATGCTCTTGCAGTCATCTACTTCCATTTGCTAAAGGAAGGCAAGCCATAATAGTCAATTTTAAGTACTAGAAAACAAATGAAATACTTTAGATATATCAAATTACTGTTCAGGAGCAAAACTGAAAGCCCCTAATAGATACTGATGAGAGAAAGYTGATTTTTGAAGTTCATATATTTCTCAGCATAGAGATCTAAACATTATTTATAGCATGCAAACCAAAAGCTAAAGAAGGATGAAAAGTGMATGAAAAGGTGATTAAAAAAATCAAATATAGAGGCAGTGGAGCCTGATCAACACCAAAGGAATCCACTTCTCTAGACAACCTTATCCAGTGCCTCAGCACTCTCACAGTAAAGAATTTCTTCCTAATATCTCTTCGTCTTTTAGTTTAAAATCATTCTGCTTTATCTTATTACTATCTGCCTATGTAAAAGGTCACTCTACTTCTTTTTTATATTTAGTGGAAGGCCACWGTGAGGTGTCCCCAGAGCCTTCTGTTCTCCACAGTGGAGAACCCCAGCTTTCTTAGTTTCTGTTTATAGGATAGATGCTCCAGCCCTCTGATCATCTCTGTGACCCTCCACTGGACCCACTCCAAGAGATTAAACAGAAATAAGGGGCTCAGAAGAAGGACGTGTCATCCATCCTCCCGCAGCATCATGACACAGTGTGCTTTGGCACCAAAGACAGAATCTTTGACTCAGCCTGAGCTATCTCATACAGTAGCAAAAAAATCTGGCATTCAGCTAAGTACTACCAGAAGACATGTTAAATAGAATCATCACAGAATCATAGAATTATTTAGGTTGCAAAGAACAGTATCACTGAGTCCAACTGTAAAMTCGGCATTTCCAAGTCCRCCACTAAACCACGTCCCTAAACACCAGGTCTACACATCTTTTAAATTCCTCCAGTAATTGGGATTTCACCACTTCCCTGGGCAGCCTGTTCCAGTGCTTCAAATATGGGGATCTGCACAACTTTCCTCTGGGATTCAGGAGTTCAAATCCAAATCTGTAAGCCGGACCTGCCAGGCTCAAAGTTTCACAACTCCTCAGATATCAAGAGGAGAAGTATAAGACAGCAAAGTATTTTGTCACTGACAGACAAGCCTTTATGTTTTAATCCTTTTTTTTTTTTTCTCTTCTAATCCATTCTGTGCTTCTGAATGTTAAAGGACAGAGATATGTAGTTATTGGAATACATTCACTTAAAAAAGCTAACAAGAGGTTAACGAGGCTCAGTCTTTTTCTAATTATAGYGAAAGCCACTTAGGAGAACCTCTTGGGATTCTTCCCTCTTTCCAAAAGGGGCACTTTTATTGTGTTGAGCAGATTCAGACATTTTTATAATAATTGCATGATTTTTCCTTCCTTGCTGTGGCACAGCATTATTAGCCTCTGTAAATCTACCCTCTGATGTAAGCTGATAACATAAATGAATAATGGACAAATGAATAAATGACAAAGTCATTTTTGGGGCATAATGATGATATTTCTTTTAATTACATTTCTTTCAAATGAGAACATCTAATAATTTATTAATAGAAAAACATTAAAAATATCTAAAAATGGGATTAGAGTTTGGGTTAGGGTAAAATTTAGGGTTAGGGTTTGGGTTGGGGTTAAGATTAGGATTAGGATTAGGATTAGGATTAGTATTAGGGGTTCGGGTTAGGGTTTAGTTAGGGTTTGTGTCATGGTTCGAGTCACTGTCAGGGTTAGAGTTAATGTTTGAGTTATTGAAAGTTTTGAAAGTTTACATTTATCATTCTATTACTTTTAGGGTTAGTGTTAGGCTTACGTTTAGGTTTAGGTTTTGTTTTAGGATTAGGTGTAATTTTTCCCATAACACTTTTATATTTTCCTTTTATATTGATATTATATTGTAAACCTATTAAGGGCAGTTGTGTTCTTTATCTTTTAAGAAAACTTTATAAAATGGTATCTTGAATTTTCTCTGTTTTTTTTTCCATAAATTCAGGGGGTTTTTTACCTTTTATTTTTGAGCCTTTTATTTTTTGAGCTATGTAATATGTCAGCAAAACTGCTCCTGATGGTGATAATTTTGCTTGTATTACATTTTGTCATGAATCTCTGTATTTTTTTGTTTAAAGTCTTTCAGATATTGCCGTTCTGTAATCAAATTTTAGTATTATCACAAAGACAACCTACTTTCCAATGTTATGTGCTAATGATTATTCTTTGGCATAGCTATACAACTTTATTATAATAAAACTGGTACACTGAAAATACTACAAAGGCGGTAGCATGAAGGTAAAAATGCACATGAGCATGACAGATTTTACATGAAGGCACAATGGACATAAAGTATTAGGGAACAATCCAAATAATCAGCAAACCTGTCATTCCTAARCAGTTTGAATTAATCCATCCAATTTACACAATCCACTAGTCTCACTTTATCTCATAGCAATTATCACAATCTTACTGATGCTCTTGTGTGCTACAGGAAATAGCAATCTTCTGTCTTGCCAAACAAGCAAATTATATCGATTGTCATCTTAATGRAAAATACCAACACAAAGTCCTTAAGGTCTTTTATCTTGTGAAAAGAGGAGAGAAATGCTCTATAAAGTCCTTTTGTTTTGTTTTTTTTCAATTGAGAAAGAATATTTTACAATAAACTTAAAAACCTMTCACAATGTGCTTTTCACTTCTGTAATTCAATCTTCTTTCCAACATGAAGCAAATAATTAGTCTTACATTAGACATTATTTAAACAGGAGATTGAAACAAATAAACAGCCTTTTCATGGTAGTGTCATGTTTAGCTCTAGTCATAATTATACAATGTATTTTATTTCCCTTGCATAATCAAGACAACTATTATATTTCATAAGCTTGTTTGTTGCAGCAATCACTGTCTTCAGTATTTCATAAGGAATTGGTTTTTTAATACTTTGTCAGGGAGCGAGGTRTCTTTAATATCCTTACAAGGAGAAGCAGAGGGATGTGTACTGATCTTTTCTCTCTTGTGCTCAGTGACAGGACATGAGGAAACAGCATGAAGCTGAGTCAGAGGAGATTTAGGTTGGTTATCAGGAAAAGGTTTCTTACCCAGAGCGTGGTTGGGCACTGAAACAGGGTCCTCAGAGAAGTGATCACAGCATCAGCCTGACAGAGTTCAAAAAGCATTTGGACAATGCTCTCAGGCACATGGCGTGACTCTTGGGGTGTCCTGCMCAGCACCAATTTGACTGAATGATCCTGATGGGTCTGTTCTAACTCAGTATATTCTATGATTCTAAGTGATTCTGTTTCCCCATGAAGTTTTCCTAACTACGATCTTCCACATTTCACAAGTTGTGAGACTCAGAACATTAGAACTGCATCTCTTTGGAAAGGCAATCCTGAATGAGCAATTGTTGCAAAATTTCTTAATATCATGAGATAATGGGTAGGAAGCTTGCGGTGGTGCCTTTTACCAGTCATCACCTCAGGGCACACTATGATCTGAGAGATTCTCRTTAGGCCTCAGCCTTGATGAGCAGCATTTGGGCTAAGCCTCTCCTGATCTTAGCAGAAACACTGTCTGCTCCCAGATACTAGTGTTGTCTGACAAGCTCCTGTTTTTTAATGAACAGCCTTGGAAACTTATTTTTCTTGCCTGAATAACAAATCAAATGGAATAATATTTTCGTTATCAAATCTTCGGTGAAAGTTAGTGACTTGGATTGTGGTCAGCATTGAAAATTAATATGACTGAMGCACACTCTCTAGCAACCCTGTAAACAGTGGTCCAAAGGGAAACCCTTGGAGYTCTCCTGGACCACAGCAGGCTGCAAACAGCATTGTCCCTCCGAGTGAGGCCTCACAGAGCCAGCAAACTCTCAAGCTGGCTGTACTCAGAGAATCGCCAAATGACCGCGATGGATCTTGGGCTGATATTCCCAACTYCTCAAGGCTCCACCCTTCTCCCACTGAGAAGCCACAAAGGCATCTGAAGTGAAAACTTCACTAAATTCAAGGGGAACTTTTTCACAGGTATGTGTCTTGTACAGACTTTTTCTGTCCGTGTACATGTGAGTGTGAATATGTTACAACAAATGTGGCACAAGTGTTGCTCTCCTGGATTCTTCAGTATTTCACTCTTTGTAGTAAGTCAGGCCTGTAAATGAGTTACTACCGTGATAAAATAAATTCTATATGAATCTTTTACTAAACTGTTTAGCTTCAGTTATCACTTAAGTACTGCTAAGTGCTGTTAAGTTTAAGCTTAAGTGCTGTTGGGCCTTTAGGCATAAACTTTTAGTCAAGTCTAAGCTCAGTTTCGCACAATGCTCTACTCTGAATCTTGTGACTCAACCAGGGGGATCTTCTGTATTCCTTTTTATCCTTACCCTTTCCTATCCTTTTCTCTTCCCTCCTSACCCTCCCAGCCTCCACATAGACAGTTTGGGGTTTATTTCAGTTTCAATTCATTGATTTTGGATTTTCATTTGCTTTTCTTTGGTGTACTTTAATCCGCTAGTAAGTAATAGAATGAACCTTGCAGTAAACTTTGTCATGCTTTCATTTTTATATTAAACTTGCTTTTGCTGGTACCTTTGCCAGTGATTCTTGAAGTGACCTTAAAACACAAGTTGGTGAAAAATCTAAGGYAAGGGAAAAAAGGTGCCAGCGTCTTGCACAGCGTGCAATAGAACTGTCAGATCAGTAGTGCTCAGACCCTTTTCACTTCCTTCTGACTGTATATTTTACTATTTTTCCAAACTCATAGGCTGAAAAAAAAAAAAAAAAGAGAAAAATATTTCAGTCAGCTTTTACACAGGTCAGACTAAAAGGCCTTACTTTTTGAACTTTTTTAATGAAAACACAGACAAAAGAGRCAAACAACTACCTAATGTCATAAACTAAACTAGATTTTTTTCCAAATCATTGTTTCAGTCCTATTTCACAGACTCATGTTACTTTTTGCTTATTTTAGGATCATCTGGGCTTGAAATCCCTAGCAACGGAACATTAAAAAAAATGGTTTAAAAGATGACAAGATTCTRTGCTATTTATTTTCACTTCTGGCTAAGCAGAAGAGAACAGTGAGCTGTTAGTAAAATCAAATAAATTCCTTAAAGTCTCATTTTCCCACCTGGAAAAACTGAAGGAGAATAGCAAACACATATTTCTTGTTTGTGAGGTTACAATGTCCCACCCTCACTATTGCACAACAAAAAAAGAGAAGGCAACACATTGCTATCAGACTTGCTTAGTGTCTCAATTGATTTCAGTCTTACTTTCACAGTTTTACAATCAATTTAACCTGGCATAAACTGGCAATGAGGCCAAATAAACCTTTCCCACTGACCCCTTCTTCCTTCTTATTTGCTCTGGCTTCTTTTGATGAGGCGTAAGAGTTATTGAGGCCATTGGACACACGGGAGTAGGAAAAGTTTGTATGGATTCTTGTGCTGCCATGAGACAGGGAACAAGCAGTCAGCAATGAGCTTGCAGTCAGGGATCAGAGATGCTGACAGCTAAAARTGACAGAAACTCTCCTCTTAGATACTTCTGTACAGGCTTGTACAGTACTAGAAGCTCCAGACCTGTGTCTTGTGGTCATGCTAGTAGTCCTCTSTGGCAGAGGCAATTGGTACAGGTCACTATCTCACACACAGCTACAAYTGTCACATGAGATAAACAGAGCTTTCTGAAAGAGATATGATTATTCTTTATCAGGAGACGAGAAACAGTATGAAACACTTGTCTACCTTTGAAGGCAAGATTGGAGCGAATGGGATTGGTAAATTTGGTTTAATAACAGACATGGGAGTTTTTGCATCAGTTTGCCACAAAAAATTGTGAGTCTAAAAGCCTATTTTTAATTTTAAAGTTGTTCAGTTTATGAAAACTATCTACATTTTGGTTKCCAAAGACTCCTTCAGAAGGCTTTCTCAACTTTTCTGTTCACAAAATCCATTAGTCTTTGGCTGCCATCACAAAAGTGTTCAGCTAATAGCCAGGAAAATAAATGCTGCAAGAATAATAAAACTGTAAATAACCAAAAAAAGAGGGAAAATTTAAATAGCTATTTAATAAAATAAGGAACACACAAAACTTTTCCTTTTCAACTTGTCCTTTCATCAGATTTGAGTATATAAGCAGCATTAAACTGAGTGCTTGGTATAAATAAATTACTCCTATTGCATCTTTTGAACAAAAATCCTCCTTAAGAAAGTGTAGATTTTGTTAAGATACTGACAGATACAAAAAAGACCATTTTAGGAAATAACAATTTGTACTCACCAGAAGGAAAACAAGCAAACAGAAACCCTTTTGTTGTTCAAGTATTCAGTACAATTGTGTTGAGACTACCCGAGGCTGTGAAATAGAAAATCCAAACTACTGCAAAGAGGCTCCTCATGAGTCTCTATTACTTTCTGGAAGGTAGAAAACATAGTCTTGACAAAGAGTGACACACACAAGACAGCAGGGGTTTTTTGAAAGATAGATAGCCACATAGATATTGTGAGATTAACACAAATAGAGACTTTTATCCAGATATTAAGTGCACATAACATCTAATGATGTTTTGGGATTTTTTTCTGAATTTTCAAGTAYGCTTTGATTAAGGTACTTTTTACATGCTGTCTTTGAAGTGGCCTGGATTTACTTTTGAGGATGAGAAAATGAGGAACAGGATGGTCTTTGAGCTACACTAGTCCAACACACGCACCTAAGCAAGATCTTTCTTATTATGCTTCCAGACTTTCACTAAGAGAAAGCTTAGGAAAAATTTGTCAGTATGGGCAAGGCAAAATGGAACAGAAGTACCAAGAGGTTGCTGAAATTGGCTGTATGTGCTCCTGAGAGACTGCTCCTTTGGAGAAGAGCAATACTGCACAGAGACCTGCCTTAATGATTACACAGAGCGAATTCACAGTGTGCCAATTTGCCCACAGCACCCTGTGTAGAGCAGTAAAATTCTCACTTCTCTGTGAAATGCATGCATCAACCTCCTCCACAAGCAAGTATTATGCTGTTCCTTAGCAACATTGGGACACTCTTGGTCTTACCACCTGATGTCAACGTCCCTTAAGGGAAAATTTCAGGTCCATCTCCACAGTTTCACTGTTCTGTTCAAACCCGTTCTGCACCACAAAGAGAGAAGAGAAATTTTGAAAAAAAAATATCTGGAGTATACAGTGGAGAAAAGCTAAATTCCAAGAAACTTCTGATGACCTGATAACAGAAAGACATACGATAATTTTTTCTCACACTTGGCTTTTATTAAACTTAGTAAATTACATCCAGAGGGAAGAATCTCGGGGAAAATACTGTGCCTCCAGCTTGTGTTTTTATCTTATCTAAAGTTAATAAGAAAAACAATGACTAGGGACTGGAGAGTGTGAAATCAGATTTAAAATGAAGTCAGGGTGTTTCGTACCAGCTTTCTCTGAACTGTAAGCAAAAAGGTATTTCTAGCAGAAGTGCTTTCATAGAAACATCATCAGATAGTCTATTAAAAAGCAACCTGTCTCTGTAGAACAATTCCTTGAAACACAGGCATTTTAGAGCAGGAAACATGGAACTAAAATAGGCTATTAGTAAAAGTGTTGCATAAGGAAAATTGGTTCCCCTTGGGTGAACAGAAAGGTTTAGAAATTCAATGCTCTTTTTTTTTTTCATTGATGTAATACTTGTATTGTCAGAAATCACCTGATGTATTAGTGTGTTGTGATTTGATTTTATACCACCAAAGAAGAACTATCAATAGAACATGCATGTTTTTCCAAAGGTGGTGGTCATCATGAGGAGACTAGAGTCTGTTCCCCCCCTGAACTCTGTAATATCAGTAAAATTCTTCTGAGTGATACTTCTTGGCTGCACTGGAGTGGCAATTCACCAACATCAGGAGCACCCTGAGGGAGGATACACAAGAGTATGAAATACAGCCCCGAACAAGAAGAACCTGTACTTGCACTCTGGCTGTCTGTGGGTGGGAAGGAGGCAAATCTCCACCAGATAAAAGGCGTTAGAGCAGTTTCTATTCAAGTGTGTGTCATAAGATGTGCTTAACAACAAATTAATACCTATGGACTAAATACATCAAAAGCTGTAGATATTTCAAAGAGAATCCTTGTAAGAGAGTCATTTATCTTTACTTATTATTTTGGGCTATTTTTTTGCAACTGAGGTAAAAGTTTTTTAGCTTCTGGGTATGTATTTTTTCAACAGGTGTTAAAGACAAGCACTTCTTCCAATGTCACCTTGAGAAAGTTATTTACTCATGCTTTCTATAGCTAATATTTATAAATAAAGTAGACAAATTGAATAAGTATTATATTCAGTAACTGAGTGGAAGGAAATAAAATTATTTTGAAATATGATTCTTTGATTTGCACAGCAGTTAAACAGCTTTAGAAAAAAGTGAGGATTAGTGGCCAAGCTCTAACTCTGAGAAGCTTGAGACAGTGCATCTGTGCTTGATTACACACRTCAGGACACAAGATAGAAATACACACAAAAGTGCCATTGGATACTCATGTTTCTACCTAACAGAAAAGAAATATTTCAGTAAAGGAATTGATGACCCACAGAGATAACTCACAAAACAGACACAATTCTTAAAATCTTTTTTTCTGATCTTTAATAGAGTTTGAACCTTCCCAGCTTAGAAACAGAACTGTATACGTAACAAAAAATTGAATTATTATGCTTAGTCATACTTATCACATGACAATCCCTAAACAGACCAGAATCAAATTAACAGAAAATTGGAATTGTCTGTCAGTTTAAGACTCTACATATTGCTATATCATTAAGAAAAAAGTATGCAACTAAATCTGCACATTAACAACAGAGATCTAACTGGAGTGTTAATACATCTAGCAATTAATCATCTTGAAATAAATTAACGAGCTGCCAACAACAATAATTTGTATAAGGTAATGCAAAATACCTTTGCAAGACTGCCAGATTTGTTCAAGTTCTTATGACATTAGACATGATAATCAGTTTCTGTTCTGAAATTGTTTGGTAAAACAAAACTCAAAACTACTAAACTTAGTTTTGTTCCTATATACATCTAGAAAGCAAACTGAATGGAAGAGGAATATGCTAGGAAATACATTATAAATAATTTCAGAAATTCTCAACATTCTTAACTAGTTAAGAAAAAAAGTTAAAAAAAAAAGTGGATAATTTAAACCCTGTAGATCACCAAAGCCACTTCACACAAATCAAAATCTTGGATGAAAGTTATCTTATATTAACCTGAAAGGCAATTTTCTTTAAAAATTACTCCAAACATAAAGGCAGAGCCTGCATCCACTGAAATACACAAAACCAGTTTCAACCATCATGCATAACATGACATAAAGTCCAGAAGGGAGGCAGGTGAGAAATGCATCAAAAAAGGTACAACAGCACAAGTTAAGAAAAGATATCAAGATAATATATATATGTGCCTAGCAAACACAAATTATTTTGAAAGCACAGCATGTACAATACCAGAGAACACTTGAAATTTAGGTGATAAAACAAAAAGTGGTCTGTGTTTGTACCTGTAGAAGACAATAAATTTTTGGTAAAAGTGTCTTATATAAAATAATAGGCATAGAAGAAATTATTTTTCATAGGAACATTCATAGCACTTTTAACTTGTGCAACGATACTCAGATTTCTTTTTCCCTTGTTCGACAAGCACTTTTCAGGTGCACTTTTCAAACACACTGATGATTAGATTATTTCTTTCAGAAGATGACACCACAAATTATGTGCAGTTATCCCATATCATCCCAGTTGTGTGTGCAGCCTAATCCTTTCCTAAAATTTTCATGAAAATATTTTACTTTTGTATTGGGTTTTTATGGCAAGGTTTTTGTAGCAGGGATGGCTACAAGGTGGCCTCTCTGAGAAACTGCCAGAAGCTTCTCCCATGTCTGATAGTTCCAATGCCAGCCAATCCAAGACAGATTTGCTACTGACCAAGGCTGAGATCATCAGCGACAGTGGTGGCACCTCCACGATAATACAGTTAAAAGGGGAAAAGAAAGACCTGTACACCAGGAATTGCAGAAAAAGAGGAGTGAGAATATGTGAGAGAAACAACAGATACCAAGGGCAGTGAAGAAGGAGAGGGAGGGGATACTCCAGGTGTCAGAACAGACATTCTCTTACATCCTGTGGTGAAGGGCATTGTGAGATGTCCAGACAAGGTTTTTACCTCTATCTGTGGTGAACAACATGAAAACCAGTTTGTCATTGTGTTATCCAAGTGCTGAGGAATGCTGGACTTCACAGGCATTCTTAAATCTCTTAAAAGCCTGCGCAATGTATGCATACACCAGCAGACTTCATTAGACATAGCTTCTTTTATGAAGTGGAAAAGTAGATGTCTTATTTTGAATCAAACAAGAAAATAAAATTATGTAAGATACATCATAAAAATAATGGAGTTTTTCAAAGATTTGGACAGAGAGTTTTTCAAAGATTTGGACAAGCATAACAAGCAAGTAATTAGGAGAAGAAGTGAAAGTTTGTAAATCTATGAGTTTGGGAATTCTCATGTCTGTGGTCTCAAAGGGAAGCTAAACTTTCTCTGGCTTCTTCTTTGACATTATTTTTCCAGATTATTAACAGTGGATTCTTATAGAAGTCCATTTTCTGGGGGCTGCTTCACCGGCTAGCCTGCCCCTCGGACTCTATATGTCAGGTGTTTGCTGCTCCTGAATCTCAGGCTGAAGCGTGGATTGAGGTGTGGAAGAAAAGAGCGGGCTCTGCTAGGTTTYAGATGGTTTTATTACCTCCCACATGTAGATGTCAGTTTGGGGAGGCAGAGGGTTCAGGAGCTCTGGTGGACGGGCTGAACCCCCGATGCAAGAGCACCGGGAGAGCCAAAGCACCCCACTTAAGTGTGGGGGCGGCTCCCAAACAACAAGGAGCTCAGAACCAATGACCAAGGGGGGGGGGGGGGTGTAGCCCAACACAGAAACTTAACACAATGAGGGAAGAAGGTGTCACTCATGTACCTAGACGAATCCCAGGGGCTTTTCCCTAGAATTTTCTAGATCTTACAACATGATTGACACCAGGGGACTCAAGGCCACACCATTAGGAGGTTTTTGGGGGTGGGGGGGGAATTGGGACAAACCAATATGAACATGTTACAAAGTATATAAAACATTGAAAACCAAATTTCGCACCGCTACAGATTATTACATCTCCTGTAACTCCAAATGACTCTGACAAATGAAGTACYAGGATGCAAAGTACACACTGAGCAATGCTTCAGATTCTCATGAAGACAGACAAAGTCCTTCAAATAGCCTTTTGTGCATGTCATATAAAATCTGCTCAACCCTATTCTCTCACCTCAAACAGATATAGCACCTCTGTATCACCTAAGGGCTTTCAATAATTGATGGCAACTGTTTACAAACCCTTATAAAGATTCTCTATGTATTTCTCTGAATTAAATCTCTTACATCTGTCCTATAAACCTGGCTCTTTGGTATGAGCAATTAGACAGGCCATCAGTCTGCAACTGCCTCTCAGTAGGTGAATTTAGCCCCTAGGTACTTCAGTGTGACAGGAAATACTCACGCAAAATCACTTATTCTTTCTTAGGTTACATGAAAATTGAAAGAATTATACATAATTCTTTCTTCAAACTAGAGGAGGGATACGCTGTAATATTTTTGTTGAAAGAGTTGTGAGTTATTTCATGGCTGCTGGCAGTTAACTGTAACTTTTAAAGAGATTTTTATGAGCTCATCTGGCTTTTGGCCAGGAAGAAAAAAATCTCATAGATAGGAAACGTGTAATTCTCATAGAGAAGGTGCTTTTGTTAACAGTTGTTTTAAGACAAATAATAGTAAAACAGGAAATCAAAAACCTCTATAGAACTTCTATTATAACTGTATTTTCATATATCAAAGTGCAAAATGACATAGCCCTTGTCAATAACTAACATTATCCAGTGTAGTCCAAAAAAACTTATGTTTCCTAAAGGCATTCCAAGATCTAGGAATTTTAACTTTTTTTTTTTTAAACAGGATACTAGATAGTGTTTGGTACTGGAACTTCACTGTATGAAGCAAAGTAGAACAATGAAGATTTGACATGAAAGGTTTTATAATTTAACACTGCAGAACTGAGAAAGTTGATGTAGGCTTGCCTTTCCTATTTGGTTCATAGGAATTTAAAAACTGTTTCACTGAACCATTAACACTTGGTTCTTTGGCTACTTCTGTTATTAGTCTTGTTCATAGATATGATGAAAAGTGGAATTACAGATTTTGCACTTCAGTTCTCATACTTGGATGCATTTAGAAACAGGCTAATCTTATTTATCCAAAGTAAATTCACAGAAAAATAGTATAAATTGAGATAGTCAAAATGTACATCTGATTTGCCTGTTTGATCAAAATTATTTGGATGGGGGGACACAAAGGATTTTTTATTTACGGCCTAGTTGATGATGAGCATACAGAAATCTGTGCATACAGTTGCACACACACTTTAAATTAAATGGAAAGGAATTTTTCTCAGAATAAGAGAATATTTTTCCAAAAGCTTTCTGAGCATCTTAAGTGGAACACATAATCATATAGCCTTGTACAGAAAACAAGTTTCTTTGTGACAACATTTATTATATTCATTACTTATAAATTTAAATGCATGAAAAGCAATGCCTACAATGCACTTTTTCCCCTGTGGATGGTATTTTAACAATTAATATTCTGTGGAGGTAGGATTTCTCTAAAAGGCCACAGGGAAGGGCCTGGTATGAAAAAACATATTTTGAAAGAAATCTCTTTGCCCTTTAAAATTCGGTCTACTAACTCTATGTGGAAATAGAATTCCTTCAATTCTCCTCTTCTCTGAAAAGAGGTGTTGCGGCAACTCTTCATACTTTTGTTAAAAATAAAAGTCATGGTCCAGGAATGTGAATTCAATGGGGACAAACCAGCCTATGAATGCACAGCTTAGATATTTAGTGAAAGAAAGCACTACAAGAAAATCCATAAAGAAATTTAAAATACAGCTGTAGCTGTCACAATAGTATAGCAAAGAAATTCACTAAACATTACTACAATCTTCATAATAGTTGCCATTTATCTGATCATAATGAGCAGTACTTGTATAGGTTCCTAAAAGTATCCTTGCATTCTAAACTCATATTTTATGTGTCTGTAAACATGTGTATATGCATATGTATGAATATATTTACATGAACAGAAAGAGGAAAAAGGCAATTATCATGTCCTAAATTCAGTATTTCTACCTGAAGCTGACACTGATTCCAAATTTTCTTTTAGACAGTGCTCATTTCTCTGTATACCTTCCTCTGGTTCAGGTGCACTTAAACCAGAGTGTCTTGGGTTGTGGAGCTTAAATTGTGTATTCTATTTTCATCTGCTGAAAACGGTTGGTGGGTTGTTCCTCTTTATCTCTTGTTTACTCTGGAGGGAGGGGGGCGGGTCCCTTTGGATAATGGCCCAACTGTTAACACCAGGTAAGGCATTGTTTCTTATCTTTCTTCACGAAGGGCCATTAAGACTCCCCAGGCTGTTTTCTTCCTCAAGCTGTTCCCTTTCCCAAAATATACCCACATTCCATCATCCTATTGTGAGATGCTCCACCCAGTGGGGGGAGCCAACCATTCCTACCTGGATAAAACTGGGACTCCGGACCAGGACGCCCTCTTGCTTCACCCGATTACCGGAGGAAGACTGGACCCTTCTCACCATCACCGGMCCCTTCTCATCATCACTGGACSCTTCTCACCACCTCTGGACCCTTTTGGCTACAGGATCATCTCTACCTCAACAGAACCACATCTGCCRCTCCAGGAGGACTTACTTTTGGACTGCTTCCAACACCCTGACCAACAGGGCATCAGGTTGTAGCTCTGACTTTGTCAGGGCTTTCCAAAATTGTTGTTTGTTTGTTTGCTGGTTTGGTGGGGTGGTTTTGTTATTCTACCACATTTGTATTCTTGATATTCCTAGTAAAGAACTGTTATTGCTATTCCCAAATCTTTGCCTGAGAGCCCTTAATTGCAAAATTAGAATTTGGCGGGGGGTGAGGGGTTTACATTCTCTATTCTAAGGGGAACCCCAGTTTCCCTGGCAGATACCTGTCTTTCTAAACCAAGACACATAGCCGAGAGATACCCAGGAAGTGCAGGCCTAAGGAGTAATTTACCAGGCTCTGAAACATCTTTTAACACTGTAGTGTTTGGGGAGAACTCAGGTGGATTAATTTTTGTTACAGATAAGAGATTCCTATGGCTTTTGTGGATAGTACAGATATGACAGCTTTATATAATCCCTACCATTTCAAAGTATTTTATTGTATGTAGAAAAAGAAGGAGTCATGGAAAGGTTGGAATGCTTGCTTAAAATCCTACAGAATTTATGCAACAGCTACAAGTAGAAAGTTGATCTGTTGAAGTCTCACATTGTGAATTGCAAACCACATGTTCAATGCAAGAATGCATTATCTGACACTAATTACTGGCAGTGGGTATTTCCTGAAACTAAATCCGTAATTATATATTTCAAGTGAATAATTTAGTGCACTAAATCTGAAAAGTCATAATGCAATATTAATATCAACATATCCAGCTTAAGTTACTCTAAAGTTAATTTTTATTCTTGCTTCATTCCTTCTTTTCTCCTCCTACTTTTATTGATATGAAAGCAAATTATTTGCTGTGGGAAAAGAAGTATTACAACATGAAAGGAAATTACTACAGATTTGGGAAACTGAAGAGATGCATGACATTTTTCTTTTTTCATTTCTGTAGTGAAGTATGATTTACAGTCATGCAGAGATAAGCATACATAGGTCCCATAGAAGATGGGATCCAAAAAAGAAAACTAAATTTGAAAAAAAAAACCAAAGAGAAACAAGGCTAAAAAATGGTGAATCAAAGTTTGAGTCCCCTCTCTACCAAAAATAAGTTGGGTAAATATTATTTTTGTTTTGTTTAAAAATATCTTCACTCTTTCTTGGTTAAATTACTGTGTTATAAAGTGTAAATAAAAAACACAGCTCAGAGAGTTGAGTTCAKATTCTGATGAACTCCAAGTACTCCGCCTGTTGCTGGAGATGAGAGAAAAAATCATGGCTGTTTTCCAGCTAGCCATTTACAGTTCACAACAAATAGTATCAAACAAGCTGTTTCTCATAATCAGAATACAGCCTTCAAAAATATAGATACCAGCACCATACAAGAGATTTTATGGTTCACTAATTTAATGAACTCTGATAACGTCAGGCTTTTCCACAGAAACAAAACACATACAATTCTACATGCACCTTGCTAGAATATATGAAAAAGTGCCAGGTGTTAAACATATGTATCAAGATAAAGAAATTAAGTAATTATTTTCTAAAATAGAAAGCATAAACATTTAGCTACAGAAGACATTTATTAAGGTTTTTTTTTAATTAAGCTAGTATGGGAAAAGGAGGCAATCAACAGTATCTAAAAGTTCTCACCAAAAATGTTATGAAATTCCTCTAAGTAATGAGTGTTACATCATCCCAGGAAATTAAATTTTACACAAGTGAGCAGTGAAAAAGAGATGAGAAAAATGCACCCAAACCAAGAAAAGAATCTAGGCTTCTCAGTTTAGTGTTCTATTTGCTCTTCTATGCCTGTGTTACAAGGTTAGCAATCTGTCACTTTCCTTTTTCAACAGTTAGGATACTTTCTTTGGATTTCCTGTGTCAATGCAATTATTTTCCATGAGAACATTTATTAAAGGCAATGAAATTACTCTGTACATTATATTCAGGAAGTCATCTCTACTGACAGAAGAATTATATAAAAACAAGGGTTTCCTCTCTTAGCATAATTGATTGCTTTTTAAAAATAGCAGTTAATTAGAAAGGAAATTGCAAGTACACCTATGTAAAAAGTAATGTCAATAGCACAACTCAAAACAAATCCATGACTTGATACAAGCCTAATTTTGGTAAATAGATTTAATTGCAACTCATTCTGCTTTGTAAGTACTTAGCAGCTCTATATTTATTCAACAGAAAACGTTGATAGTGTGTTGTCTTGTGTGTAAAATACAAACACCCTGGGCATTGGTTTATCCCAGTCCATGTCTGGTTCCCACAAGAGCTCATTATCCTCTAGCAGTGACATAAGACGTTAATTTTGGATAATCATAGAGGTCATGTGAAAACAGAAAATATAAAGGAAAGAAGAATATAAAATAGTAGTTTTCAGATACTTTTTACTCAAATTGAATGCTCACTGAAGGTATGCATGCCAGTGTTCCTAATGCTTATAATGAACGTGCTTCCCCTTGACAATGGTGTGTTCCTACCAGGACATCTGGAGATTCTTCTCCTACTTTTTTCATCATGTTTCTCAATTTAATAAAAATGAGTGAAGGACTGACTTTGTAGCTTCTTGGATCTTCACATTTCAAGAGAAAATAATCTTTACAGTGAGGGGAAAAAAATCCTAAATAAACAAAATTAACTTTGAAAGTACAATTTTTTTCCTCACATTTATCACTAGTATGTTGCAGGATTAGCAAACAAATCTGTTTTATTTAAGATATAGATTCCCTACTTTTTTTAAACTCCTCCTTTTGACCTTTATTAAGACCTTCTCATGAAAAATTTGGTAGACTACTGTATGTTAGAAAGAAATATGAGTGAGAAATCATTTAAGGGAGAGTTCTTCCCTTCTGAGTTACTGGTTAGGCACAAATTGTCTTTCAGTAGTCATATCTGATAAAACAGCTGTATTTTTAACATATATGTTGCTCAAGAATGAAATTCAAACAAAGTTTCTAACGAATTTCACAATGTAAAATAATTTGTAACTTTTTCCTCTTTCTTCAGCTGCTTTTAATTTTGGAAAAACTTCAGAATCAGGCCAATCCAAGAGGTGGGAATTTTTTAGATAATGATGTTTTGTGAGAGTATTTCTAGAGGGATGCTGTCACTGGAAAATGCTTAAAAAAGAAGGTAAAAGTACTTTTTAAAACTAAAGTCAAAAACAAACTTTCATTTTGAACTTTCAATATAATTTAGATCAAAAACCCATTAATATAATCTGAGAACTCAGCACTTACAGCTTGAAGTTACCGTTAATTAGGATTATAAGATTTCCTTTGTTTCTTTGACTGAAAATAATTTTTACTTTTGTTTTTCAGAAAGGAAGATACATACAGTTCCGTGTGTGTATCATGACTGTCCAGAAGCTTCTTAGTAATCTGAAACTAATTTGGAAAACATAGAAATTAGCTTACTGTGTTTCCATCCATGAAAATAATCATTTTCATTCTAATTACCAATTAAAAATCAATTTTTAATCAATTTTTAATCAATTAATTATCAATCTAAAAATCAATTTCATTTCTAATTATCACAGATAATTAGGAAGTCCTGAGAAACCTGTTAGAAGCAAAGGCAATCTACAGCAATGAATCACACCTGAGACTGATTAGATAGTGTCACATTCTTTGGAAAGCCTTGAAGGACAACTTTTTCAGTGTGATAAAAACTTTGAAACTTTGTCTTTTCAGGTGACTTCCTCCCAGTGCACCTGAGAGCACTGAAGAAGAAAGGATGCTACTCAGTGCTCTACTTAACACCACATTTCCGTTTCAGAAAGTCAAGAGAGCTTCTCCCTCCAGCTTCCACTCTACAAAAGGAAAGAGAAGAGTTGAGAAAGGATGCATCTGTTTATTTTACACCTACTATAATATATTTCTTTTAGGAAGGCAGAAGCAGCCCATGGAAGCAGTAGTGGTGAAAGATTTCACAGAAGCTATTAAGTTCAAAACAAAAAAGAGCTTTKTTCTGTTATCAGCCCTCTCTGTTGCCACACAAAGGTGACTGAATCTGTAACAGTAGTGATCTAATACAAACATAAAGATCATTTTCCATACAGTCTAACAGCAAATACATCAAGTCTTAATAACATAGAGCAGTAACAAATGAATTATCAAGTGCCACAGACTTTGGAGTCAAGTTCTTACAGCAGTCCCTAATCTTTCTTTTTAAACATGTATCTTTTCTGTCACAACTACATAAACTATTACTATAGCAATGTGACAATATTTAAAGTGATATAAAAACAACATATGACTAAATATTCCATCATCTAAATCCAAAGTTCTGCTTTATCTGATTATTTATTCCTCTGATCACATTAAAATAATTAAATTTCTCAAAATGTCGGTGGAGCTTGTGAAGTCATGTGTAAGAAAATCTGCAGCACATTGACAATATACTTCAAATCAGTTTCTCTAAGACTCTTAAGCTGTGGGATATAGAGAAAGCCCCTTGTGGTTTAACCCCAGCTGGCAACATAGCACCATGCAGCTTCTCACTCACCCTTCTGATACATCAGGGAGGAGATTTGAAAAAAAAAAAAAGCAGCAAAACTCACGGGTTGAGATAACAAGAGTTTAATAATTGGAATGAAATAAAATAGAATAAGAATAAAATAAGAATGATGAAAATAAGAGAGGAAGAAAGAAATAAAATCCAAGAGAAACATGCTCATGCCCCCCCAGTCAGTGAACTGATGCTCAGCCTTTCCTCAGCAGCAGTTGGCATTTTCTGGCCAACTCCCCCCAATTTATACGTTGAGCATGGTGTTCTGTGGTACGGAATATCCCTTTTGCCAGTTTGGACTGGTCATCCTGGTTATGTTCCCTTTCAGCTTCTTGTCCATTTCCTTACTTGTAGAGCATGCAACATTGAAAAGTCCTTCACTTAGGGTAAGTATCACTTAGCATCAACCAAAGCATTCAGTGGGTTATCAACATTAGCCTCAACTGAATTCAAAAGACAGCACTATGCCAGCTAGGAGGAAAATTGACTCTACTCCAGCTGAAATAAGGACAGAACTAAATTCTAAAAAACCTTTCAAACAGAGTGCTTGTAAGTGTTTGTCTAGTCGAGGCAAGTTCTTCAGTTTTTCAGGTGTTTACAAATAACCTTCTTGTGTTGTTCTTGTATAACATGTTTCTAACAAGCTACAATTTCTGTACAGCATGCTCTAAAAGTGAAATATGTGAAAAAGGAAAGAACAACAACAAAGTAATGGAACTGCAGAGTTCTATAGTACCTATAAAAAACACAACAAGAAACTATCTGAATATGAGACCAGAAGTTTAGGGTTTTTTCATTTTTCCAAGCAGATGTCACAATAAATAATATTGTCACTGTAAATAACCCCTTTGTCAGTTGCACTGCATGCTGTTTTGCTGAAGAGTCCAAACTCTCTCAGCCTGTCTTCAGAGCAGAGGTGGTCCAGCCCTCTGATCCTCCCCAAGATCCTTCTCTGGACTCACTCAAACAGGTTCACATCTTTATGTTGGGGACTGCAGAGCTGGATGCAGCATTCCAGGTGGGGTCTCGCCAGAAAAAAGCAAAGGGGCAGAATCCCCTCCCTCTCCCTGCTGTTCACACTGCTTTGGATGCAGCCCAGGACACATTTGGCTTTTTGGGTGTTCTGGGCGTTCTGGGCTGCAAGCACAGGTTGCTGGGTCATGTCTGTCCACTAGCATCCCCAAGTTTTTCTTGACAGGGCTGCTCTTGACCTGCTCAGACCCCAGGGTGTGCTGTTACCAATGGTTTGCAGTTTAAACTAAAAAGTAGCATGTTTCCATATCACTGAGAAATGCATCTACATTCATTTAGTCTTTAAAGAAAAAAATTAAAAGCAGGTTTTGTTGTTGAGAGGCAGAAATCCCTGTTTTATAATTCTCTCATGAATTTGTAAGAGTAGTAGTTTTGTTTTAGAACAATTTGGTTGCAATGGAAAGAAGGTATGTAGCTGTTTTGGTTATTATCTATGGTAATATAGCAATATAAAGGACTAAAAATAGTGCTTGAGAAAATGCATAAGGAAAAGCAAGGAACAGAAAGAAAGAATAAGACTAGAAAGATATCACCACCCTTGGATCCAGCAATGAGGTGATGGTTGAAGTGATGGTCGCAGCCTTAATCCATCATGGCTGGAAGAAAGTCCCCAAAACATATCGTTTAATGGATTATTACACATGTATACGTGGGGGCACCCAAGCATCTTCCCTGGAGGGTTTTTTTTACACTGTCTTTTTGCAAAAGACTCTGGATATGTTGCAACACTGTGGATCATGTGCAAACTTCTGGTAAAAGGCCTCAGGAATGAGTCTGTGAGCACTTTGAGGGTCTTTAATGGTGTATGGCCCCTCCTAATACATGACGGCTGCCTCTCATGTCAGCGTGGGTGAACCAGTTATGCCTCATCAGAAGGGACAAATGCTCTTGTGCCTACGTGTGAATATGACTGTCCTGATGTCTGGTGTGAATGTGACCTTCCCAGAGGAGGGACTGGGTGGGCAGCTTTACAACTGAATTGTGTAAAAAAAGGACAATCAGCAGGATCAAAAGCACCATCCTATCTCCAAAGGATCTGCTTCTGATCAACTTTCTTCTTTATCTGGCTCAAAACCCAGAGCCTCCTGTGGTGGGGGCTCACCACCTCTGTCTTATTTGGACCACAATCTTGGCCCCTCCACACCCAAAACTTCACTTCCTCCCCGTTGGGGTTTTTAGTTATTAACTAAAAAGATAATCAAAAGAATTCCTGACAGGACAGGTATCTGTACCAGTTTGGTACCTTTTGTAATGGTGAAAAGACCCCAAACACTAAATATGACTGAAAATTACATGGACTTGGAGAGTAAATTAAATTACTGACATTTTTAATGCCTTAGAGCTGTTTTACTTGCTGATGCTGTAAATAAAAGCAGTAATGCATCTAAAAAATTTCTTTTTTCCTTAATACAATCTGTGCTAATCATTCCATACAAATAGAAAAAGCTGATGACTTGACTATTGAAATTTCAACAGCTATTTATTACAGACCACCAGAAGCATGACTCCAAAGGGGACAGTAGTAAAACAAAATAATTTTGCCAATTATACTTCACTGTGAGTATCTTAGTTATTAAATGGGTCTGTAGTGGATAATAAGACCAAACATGGTTTGCTGCAGGCAAAAGTTACATTGATGTTAAGGATGATGAACCGTGGATCTACTTTAACAAAAATAAAGTCACACTTAAACCAAGTTAACTCTAATTTTTTCATGATATAACAGCTTGATTCTCAAGCTTCTCTTCATGAAGTGTCACATTTACACTGGAAAGAAGTATCATCCAATTGTTTACTTTAATAATCACAACACTGAATTTTCTAATCATCCACAGCAGAATGGCAGGTACCTAGCCACACATTATTATTGAAAAATATTCATGATATTAAACTGTATCACTCTAAAGATTCTTTTCAAGGCATTAAAAAGTAGCAAAAATTATAAAATAAGTGCTTAGAATTTTGTTATTCCTGTTGTTATTACTGCTATTCAAGAAGAGATTGGAAGAGAATGTGTCCACACATTCACACATGAACTGCCAAAAATCTACTTCAGCTGTTTAAGAGCTGTCTCATTAACAAGTGTCACAATAGCCAGATACAGGAAAAAATGCTACTTTGATTATAACACAAAGTCTAAGAATGTCTCTTTTATTAGTTTTATGATATATTGTAAATATCTTCATCATTATATTCTGACAAACATGGATTGTTACATGCCAATCTATAATATTGAAAGTCTCCTAGACTTATAAAATAGATGGGATACTCTTCTTGCACAACAGCAGCTAAAATACAAATCAATGATTTCTAACAATATGGGTTACTCATACCTAAATTTCACTCTTCAAAAATGATAAATAAGAGTTGGAAGATGAAATTAAGGAGAAAGCTGGCAAGATTAGGTATTTAAACTCAGAACTTTTGTAATTTTGTATCCCCTTCACCATCCTCAAGTTCTCTTCAAAGCATTGGCATGATTTAATAATGGTATGACCCTTAGCTCTCACATCAACATCTATTTCACTAAAAATGCAACTGGAGGAGGGATGATATAGTTAATAATATAAAAAATAAGACAACATTCCAAAAAATTGGCTTACAGGACACTTGGGAGCAGATTTTGCTTTTGAGGGAGGGAAATGTCCTGGAAAGTAGTACCGTGGAAACCTTTGAGACCCTGTTTGAACTCTTGGCTTTGAAGCTCACACTTAAAATTTTTACTACAAATTGACTTTTGGGGAATATACACAAAGACCTTTGAGAAATATTCAAGTTCCTGAGAAATATTCAATCTGGGAGCAATAGTGTTTTGATATAACGTACAAATCAGGCATATTAGCAGTCAAACAAGTAAAAATACTTCTTGTGCACTAGTACATTTCAAGACTTTGTGTTTCTCAGCAGCTATTTAACACTTGTGGAGATCTTCTATTGCATTTACTCAGCTACTTAACATTAGGCAGGAGCAAGCATCTATGTTGAATGTCTGCTGAGCCAGATCATCCAGTAAATTAAATCTGACACGGAGTCCCCGCCAGCACACCACCTGCTCCTGCCAAGTGCAGCTCTTTATAAATGTGATGGGCTCAGCCTGGTGCCACCTGTGCAGTTTGGCAGCGCTGCTGATTGCTCCTCACTCAAAGCTGCTCACCAGGAGCTCTTACTCACCCCTTGAGAACCCATTGTGCAGCAATGGAGCAGGATGGCAGACAAAGATTTACAAAGGCAGGACTTGAGGCCAGCTTCCAAGAAGACATGCAGTGTCTGTAAGGCTCGTAAGAAGAGGGGACCAGAGGACAGCAAAGTTGAATCTCTGAGCACCAGAGGTGCTGGCAGCCTTTGCCCCCATGGGTCTCTCCATGACAACAGAGAGTAGCTGCACTGCCTGGACCGCTGAGCAGTTACTTCCCAGAGACTCATTATGTGTGCTTGGTTCATTTTGTATTTCTAATTCTTGATACTTCATTTTTTGTTACTGATTTTTTGTAGTTGAGTGGTTTCTTAAGAATTCAGTTTATTCTCAGCTAATAACTCTGTCTCCTTCCTCCTACTCTGTCCAGCCCCTTCTCTTAGTGTTTCATGAAACCCCCTGGCCTGGGTCTGATCTTCATTCCCTAGAACACCAACTCTTTTCGCTTAAAAGATTGCTTGTGCAAGCAAATCATCTAATTTGCTGGACTTCCTCCTGTGACTCCAAACTGGGGAGCCCAGAATTTGACACAGAAGTCAAGGTGGTGTTGAGGGGCCACTCCTCTTTGTCATTCATATCATTAATAGATAATTTTTATAGGGTTTGATCCAATATTGGCTCCCAGGGTACACTGCTGGCTCCCAACTAGGCTTTGTTACAACTACTCAGAGCCCTACTAACAAGTTTTCAAYCTACCATCACAGCCTGATCATCCAGCTCGTACTTATCAGCTTCCTTGTAAGGCTTTCATAGGAGACAGAATAGAAAACTTTCCTCAAGTCTAGGTAGCACTGTGAGAGCAGTGGGCAATACTCACTGCTCTCTCTTCTTCTACCAAGACAGCCACTGTGTCACAGAGGTGTATCAAGTCAGGCAAGAATGACTTCTCGCTACTGAATCCAAGATGATACTCCTTATGACCTTGACCTTTGTGCACGTGGAAATTGCTCCAGCACCTTCCCGGGCACTGAGATGACCAATATATCTATAGACTTTACTGCATTTTTAATGCAGTTATGTAACCTTTACGTTCAGGGAATTATAATGTATACATTTTAAATTGTAGTTTCAGAATCACATTTTTTACTCAGATTACATATGCAAAGACTCAGGAAAATGCACGGTAAGAGGGATTATACTAGGAATCTCTGAAATCAGAGAGCATTTAATGAAATCTAAGGAGAAACTTGCATCCTAGAAGGAAACAATATAAAATATTCCAATATCAGTGCTCATTTTGGAATTTATAAAGACCAGTTACGTTGACTGTTTCATTTGATATAACATGAGTAGAAGCAACATATGAGTCCATTTTGCCCAGTAATTTCCTAAATATTTACCCTATAAAATAATTTTTGAAAATATTGTTCTGTGTGAATCCAAATTATAATCCTCATCCAATTTTTTTTTGTTTTGTTTCGTTTCAGGTTTTTTACATTTTCTCTACAGGAACTGAGGCAATGTATCACATCCAACCTTTAACACTCCAATATGAAAGATACAGCACCTATTCCTTAAACCATGTAATTAAATTCAGTATTTCTCGTCTCCCTGCCAGCAGGAATACCAATTTGCTTAAGTCATAAAATGAGAAAAATTCACTTAACAAGCAGCTATTTAAAACCGGGCTTATTTATTCAAGGCATAGTAAACACTTGACATCTTTCTTAAGTGTTTTCCTTTGCATTTATTATCATAGCCCCAGACAGACAGTTATTGTCCTCCTTATTGCTCAGCAGTTAGCTATCTCTTACTGGGTGAGGAGATGCCTGTGTAAAGCAGCAAGGATATATTCTCACTTATAATTCTCTGCTCACTTTCATATTATTCCATTAAGGTTTTTTTCACAGTACCCACTCCCACATCCATGTTTTAAAATTTTACTTCTTCTAGCCACACTTTTTAAGAGAAACTGATTTTCCTCTTCTTTACTTTCAAGGAATACGAGGGAGCAAYTTTACCAATGGCACAGAAACAGCCAAGTTCCTTATATACAAGCCCAGGTGTAACCAAAACATGCACGTGGAAGTTTTCATTTAAACTAGAACATGCTCAGACCAAAGGCTGGCTTAAACTGCAACCAGAGATGCAGCGGCGGTCAGCTTATTGCAAGTGGCGTATTTTGAATGCCACTTGCATACAACTGCAAGAAGTAAATCTGCAGAAAGGCATATGTTTCATAAATTGCTTATTTCTGTTCTTCAKCTGAGAGCAGATAATCCATATAAGCAGACAGTGACAACATTTTCTTCCTTCTTATGACACATTTAGAAACTGAAGACACTTTTCATTGGAAAGCAACAGTAACCTCAGTTATCAGTGGTGCACTCAGAGCTTTAGAGCAAGATTACAATACTGATGAGAGGAACACTCATTAGCACTCATTAAGRAATTGCACATTTATTATCTCTTATTCTCCTTTTCTTTTAAGAAGAGGAGAAAGAAACRTATGTGCCCAAGATTTAAGACACTGAAGTCAATCTCATAAAYAAACACAAATATTTTACAAACCGTGCATCATGAACAACTTGGAACATCTCTTGCTACTTAGCACTGCTAATTCCAGCTTTCACAAACATTATTACCCCAGGAAGTGGAGAATTGCTTTTATTCAAAGGAGAGATGAACATTTCTCTCTGTCTGTGGCATGAGAAATGGTAGTATTACAGTCTTCCTTGGCAAAGAGTGTATTACTTCACTGTTAACACTCACTTTAATGCAGAGTAGGTTGTTTCAGAAGATTAAATATTTCTTGATGTTCTACTACACGTGTTAATTCACCACTCTTATGATTATTTTGCCTGAAGAGCAGAGACTTTATCACAAAGTTTCTAATTATCTGTCCAGCAGAGCTTCCTCAAACACCGGCAGAGGACCATATGCTTGAGGGCAACTGTGCACTCCACAAAACATCGTGTAGCTTTGTCATCTCCCCCTAGCAGATAGCCTCTGCTCATGATGGTAATAGCAGACATGCTACCCTGACCTAAATGGGGCTTGCACTAGAAAAACCTTATGTTTTATGAATCAGAGGTCTTCARCTCAGTTTCTACAATAATTCCTCCGGAGCCTTTGCGTGCATTGGGATGTTGCTCTGCTGTAAAAGATTTATTYATGGTTCAAATAGAGCAAATGCCCTCAAATATATTTCGAATGAAGAAAAATCTTAATTTTGACTGGAGTTGCAACCTCAGTCAGAACAAGCTGTCCCCATCCAGACCTTAGACAAGCTGATTTTGATCCCTCAGGGTTGTTCATTCAAAGAAGTTGAAAGACAAAAATATCTGAGTTTATGTGCTGACCTTTCCATCACACTAAGCCAAATTCTTAGTCATGAACTGCTGTTTGTACCCTAAAGCTACCCTATGCTGGAGCATAGGCTTATCAGGAAAGCAGTGGAGTCAGGCTGGCCTTTGGTGGTGCTGTCTGCATATTCCTGAGCCATCTATAAATCAATACCATTGTTCCCATTCACTTTGCTATTTGTTCCCATAACCTTGCAGATGGGCATCATTTTGTATTTAACTGGGATTACAGAAAAAATGTCCTCAGTTACTCAATAAGAAAGAAATTAGATGAAGAGGAATAAATTTCTAGAAAAATACCTGATAACTTGATAAGCATGAGTTTTCACAGGAAACAGAAGGAAAACTACAGTATTATTATTAGATAAATGGATACATTATGCAAGCAAGAATTACAAATAATTATTAGCATCAAATACTTCATTGCTGGATGGTTACTACAGTAAATATAAAAATCAATTCATACTAATATTTGAACTCTACAAAACGAAACCACTTTAGAAATTTGATTCAATTGCCCATAAATTTAAATTTGTTCTGTGAGAAATGAAGACACATACATCAATATTGCACTCAGAGCTGGAATGGAAATGAAAAAAAACACCTCCTCCACTTAATGAACAGAGAGCAGGAAGCTTCTAATTTATGCCCTCAGTTCCTAATAGAATAGGCAAATTAATAAAATCTTTAAAATATGGCACACAACCATTATGTTTCATTATAAAATAAATAGAGGGTCTTGAAATTTTTTTACCAGTCTCCATTATTCAAGACTTCTATCACCTTAAACCTGCCTGCCCAGACATTTCTTTCCCCTAGAGATGCTTGAATTTTCCCATGTAGAGCTTTTGTAAAAGCATACACATGCATATGCCACCAGCAGCAGTTTGATTCTATAGACACTTGGGATGATCGATAGCTGAAACAGGACCAACCACAACAGCACCTAAGAAAGCCAATTAAAAAAAATAAAKAAAGAAAGAAAAGTAAGTATAYCTCTCATGTGTACTGTATTTGGATGAAAGAAACAACAAATAATCTCATTTCTAGAGGAGGCAGCATGGAGAAATAATCCAGAAAGTAGAATATAAATAACAACCTTGAAAGTAAACAGCTACCTGGGCAGACCTCAGGGCAGTCTTTTTATCACACCTCTTCAAATCCTGAGTTTTCCTCCATCCTCATGGTCATGGTTTAATTGACAAAACTTAGTTAAACTGGTGAGGGGGCGAGAGAGCTCTTTTTTGTTGGATACTAGTTCTCAAGAGGCTAAGGCTAAATCTTCTTCCATAAAAGTTATGGCCCAATTATAACACTAGAAATCACAGTACTACACAAGGCCATGKTTTTTTTACTTTCATCAGTAACAGATTCTGAGGAATGTCCTGAATTAGTATTTTTTTTAATAGATGAAAAATGAAGAAATTCTGAAGAAAAGCACATCAAATCATTTTCACTGAGATGTAGGTAACTGTCATGTTTTTAAATGTCCTTGTATTGCTAACCTAAAATAAATTTGTTGTTTGAAACAGCTTTGGAATTTTGAGTGAGATGTGAAAAATCAGAATCTACGTAAGTTATTTTACTAGTATATTAGAAAATGCAAACACATTTTTTACACAGGAAAACACAAGTATCAATAGCTGCAGAAAGAAAAAAAAGTGTGTTCTCAATCATCTCACAAACCATTTCCATTTCCTGATTAAAGCAAGTATTCACTTTTAGTGTAATATTACCAAGATATTAATTAAAAAAAAAAAAAAAAGTGACATCTACCTCATTCAAGTTTTGATGTTATGTCTTCAAAATCTGGAATTAATTTTTTTTTTTTCTCTGATGATTGCTTCCCCATGGTTTCTTGAAGTAATTGTACAGTGTCAGTGTAATCGTATTAGTCTAACACAAAAGGTGTTACTGTTAAGCTCATGATGCACAGGCACCATCTGCCCATGGCAGTATTTGGGTCTTTTTAGCATGGACTACATGAACAACTGAGAGGAACAAAAGTAGGTAGTGCGTTTAGTTCACCCACCCCTATACTAAAGTTTCTAAGCTTGTTATAAGACACTGAGTGGTGCTCAACATCATTAGAGATGCTCTGGGCAAAATGGTTAATAAATATCTGTGATTTATGGCATGCTGAACACATCACTGATAGCTACAGACTCCCATTTTCACACGTTAGCTTTCTGTCTCTGTGTATCATCCTCTGGATTGTTTCCTCAAGCTATTTCCCAAATCCTTTCTTTGAGTCTTCCATGTGTAAAGAATATAAGTGCACAACACTGTAGGACCATCCATTTTCTACGTGTCATCTCTGAAAGACTACTTTTTTAAGGTATGCTTCAAACTGACTATAACTGTATAAATCATAGTCTAGCAAAAAAAGAACTTCCCTAGTAGACAAATATATTTGAAATGTATCAGTTTATTGCAATGGTTTAAAGTGGAAAAAATCAATAAAAAGAAAAAGGAAAATAAGAAAAAGAAGGCGAAAAGAAAATGAAAAGCAAACTTGAAATAATGCAGCTTAATGAATAGCACCAACTATTTCTGTTTTCACTCAACACTTCTCTTACTTTTCAACTCTTGTTATTCTTTATTCAGTCTCTTATGTCTGACCAGTAGGGAAAAAAATTACATACAAAAACCAAATAAATTTTTTGCGACAAATACCATGCATTTATACAGTCTATATTTCAGCATATGATTATTTCTTTATCTGAAGCTTCACATCTAAAATAAGATTTACCAAAGGGGGAGTAAAATAGAAGAAAAGCTGTAAAGTGTAGCTCTGCAGAGACTGTCTACTCTATTAAGGATCAACTTCTCTCTCCATATAATGAAACTTACAATACCATTCCCCTCACAGTGGGGTAGAAAGAGATGAAGACAGGAGGATTTATTTCTTCTCATTTAAAAAGGCTGTATAACACCTCTTAATCAAAATAAATGGCGACAAGTCTAACAGTAAACACAGTAATACAAGATTCACAGGAACAGTGACTTTAAGAAATAAAAGGCTAAAAGRTGTTCTCTCCTTTTAGCTTGTTTAGAATTATTTTTATTTAAGATTTACCACTAATTATTATAATTTTGCAAGTGAAAGGAAACATTTATGTATCTATGTGTATGTTATGGTAATATGTACTAGCTAGTGAATGCCTGATGAGAACCTTTGGACTTTGCAGATATTATGTCTTGAAACACAATTACGTGACTAAAGCACTGTGGTATAGAAGAAATATGTTTAAGAAAGTATACAGTGGAGTTTCACAAACACTAATATACAAATTATCAGTGGCTACTAACAATGCCTGGCATCTAATTTCTACTGTGCTTTTGAGAAATTTGGAAATCCTTGGAGGGATCCACTGGTTAAAAGAGTTCTTCATACATCCAATGTGCTTTGAATATCTCACAAACCATTTTAAAATGTCAAAAGTCTCTGTCAAGAAGAGAACTCGGTTAAGAAAGGACGTTGCAACTGAGRTGTCTTAAAATATTTTAAATGCAATACATAGCTGAAATTTGTTCATTATCCACAGTGTGTTCTTACACAGATGTTTACAGCACAGCCTTGTTACGTGGTGTGTACTGTGCCATCTAGAGACAGAACACCAGCAAAGCACTCCTGCCTTACCTAATCCCTGAGCAGGCCAGGTCCAATGACAGATCTTATAGCTGATGCTCTATCTTTTGTCTCTGGCCCTGATGGATGTTGTTCTGCTTGGGCCAGCTGAAGCATAAAGGCAAGGACAAGATGATAACAGCTTGCTCAGTGGTACATCACAACACATCAGAGTGGTGCTGTCCCGCTCATCACCCACGTTCCACCTACACGGCCCTGCCCAGAGTAAAGAGGATGCAGGAAATAAGAAATGTCCATGCTCTCCGTAGGCCTATTGAATAGATAGAAACCCCACCAGATGGAGAAGATTAAAGCAGAGTGATGAATGCCTTAGGAGGGAAAAGATATACCTAGGGAGAGGATATTGATCCCTGGTAAAGATCTGTGAGGGTAGAATGAGGTAGGGAAGGATGTGAAATAGAAAAAAAAAAAATAGCAGGAGTTCAGGGTGAAATAGTACAGTTTTAAATAAGCAAAATGAGAAAGAGAAGGGGGGATTTAACATTTTGAAGAATAATTAGGGTGCAGAGATTGTATCAGAAAAAAAAGACATGACAAATTCTGTTCTGGTTTTGTTAAAGTGTGTCGGTGGAGCATATGCGAAGAAATGTTATCAGTACTTCTTTCCTCAGTCTATCTTCTAGTTTTGTYGGTATATTCTACTAGTTTGCAGCACTTTGTACTTCATGACATATTGGAGTTGTTGGTCTCTTCTGAACTTAACATTATTGTGGCTGATTACATATAGACACATATATGTATGTGTACATAAAATATGTAAGTCACAACAACAGAAAAAAATCAGGTTGCTCACAAACAGATGTAATTTCTGGATTTTTTCATACTTTTTACATTAGGCTTGGCAAAWACAGCAAGTGCAATATCGGAAATATTTCTGGCACGTACAAGCAATGACATTTCTCAGAGATGAGAGATAAAGGAGATTTCATACCCTAATCTTCTCATGTCAAGCTGTTCAGAAAAGAAGAATCCATACGAAAATATAATTTGACAGATAAAGTGTTCCTACCATGTTCCTGAGGAAAGGAATCATTGTTTCTTCTATGGCTAAATTTTCCTATCATGAAAAAAAAAATATACAATACATGTATGAAACAAAAGACTAATGGATTTTTATCACAGAACCGATCCCAGTACAGAAGTAAAGCTAGTTTAAACCTTTCAAGAGGTGAAACAAACCTCAATATATGTTTGTGAAACAAACATCAATATAACAGGACTTTCACAGGCTCTTGTGAGAAAAAGTAAACTAGAGACATCAACATGATTTTAAAACAGTGGGGCAGAGYGCACACTCCACTCCAAAACACTATTAGGCCTGCACAGTTTCCAAACACGCAGAAAAACAGAGTTTGYAGCTCAGTCTTCAAGTATCCACCTTTTTTACCATTTATACCTTGGTTAGCAGACTAAAATAGAAAGATCTGGTTTGGTGTTTGAGTTTGGGGTTGGTTCCGTTTTTTCCTTTTTTAGTGTTGGGGTATTTTTTGCCTTTTTTTTTTTTTTTTTTTTTTTTTTTTTTTTTTTTTTTTTTTTTTTTTTTTTTTTTTTTTTTTTTTTTTTTGTTTTTTTTGTTGTTGTTGTTGTTTTGTTGGTTTTTTTGTCATTTTGTTTCTTTCTGGTTTTGTTTGGTCTTGTTTTTAATGAAGTCTTCTAATGTGGGGGAGATGATACCAGCAGAGGAAAGCACGCTTCAAAACATTGGAAACAGATTCTCAAAATAACCACAGTGAAGAACTTGTCTTCTTAACTAATAACTTTAATTACTGTCATAAACCAAAGGTTAGTTACAAYTGACTCTGTACATAATGCAGAGAAAAAGTATGCATGTCCCAAAAAGTAATAAGGTAGTTACTTCCATGCACATGACCTAATCATGGTCACACAAGTTACTTTGTCTTCTCTGTAAAGAAACCCTGAAAAACATCCAAAATATATCCAGAGGAAAAATTAAAAACAAAGAAAGGACTTGAAAAGATAAAAAAGCCATCGTATTTTCTTTGATGAAAAAACCTGCATTCTCAGAAGTGAATAATTATCTTCCTGGTTTCAGAACTCCCAGATATGGGGTCCTTTCTCCTGAAATGATTCTTATATACACAACCAGCCAGTGATGGTCCCTGTAGTACCAGTTCACAACCATTGCCTAAGAAGTTTTTARTGAATGTGTACAGAAAGACAGGCAAAGAACTGCTAGAAAATTAGCATTCAGACACTAAGTCCTATTGCACATTAAGTTATGATTCAACTAGCTTCATAAAAAATATTAATTTCAACATTAATATTGATCAGTGAACAGTTTACTGTGTACTGTGATTTAACCATGATTATGAAGCTATACTATGTTTTTATCCTGCATATTTAGATGAGGGCAAAATCAAGGATTTGCATAAGAGATTGGAACTTTAAATCCAATTTTATCTCCTTTTGGGTGGTTATCATTCCTTCCCTTTAAAAATGAAGCTTCATTTTTGCATACCCTCTATCCTTTTACATTTGCATATGCACCATATTTCAATTTCTGAATAATAATTTCCTAAAACTCTTTTGATTTTGGAAGTCTTACACATTTGTAATGCTGTAGAAGACTGTTAGGAAGAATACATAAACACATTGAAGGGGAAATCTTCAGAGAAATACATTTCTAAATAATAAGATTAGGTAGAATTAGATTAGAGAATAATTCTTTCTATTAATGTATTAAAAGAATTGCTATCCTTTTTCTTAGAGTCACCTTTTTGATAGAATAATTTCATATAGCTCAGTCAAATATTTTAGTGGATTTCCTAACCTTTTCTACTAAATCTATTTTTAACTTACTTTTAAAGCATTGTGAGAATTAGAAACCTCAACAAAAAAAAAAAGATGTACGAACAGAAATATTTTTAAAAAGCAAGCATATATGACTGAGATAAAATGACCATGCAAAAGAATATTAAATTATGCCTTGTTTTCTTATAAGGATGCAGGACACAGATAATATTTTTGAAAGTAATATCCCTGTTCATTTTCATTCAGACCAGCAGAAAAAAAAGATATTGCATGTTTTAAATGCAGTGACTCAGATCTGATTGAATAAACGTGTTGTAGAAAAATCCATGCACATAAGAATTTTTTCTGTGGGTACAGAACTGCTGTAAATAAGGATGTGCAAAAGTACCAAGTTCATGCMGCTTCACAGAGAGCTTATAAACATCCTTAAAAATCCATAATAGCTTTTTGGTTATTTTGTTTCTCATGACCTCTATTTAAATAGAACTTTTTTTTCTCTGAGATGAAGCTAATACAAACTTAATAACAAGAAAAYCAACAAAAGATCTGCAAGGGTTGGGTGGGGTCAGGAAGTAGAAACTCTACTTTCACAAGCTCAGACCTCGTTCTATGTCACGCAGGTCATCAAGTGAGCCATAATACACAAGACTCTGCACAAATAACTGCAACTTTCCATGTACTTTGAACTTGTCTTGTCAACACAACTCAAATTTACTCCTGAATTTCCAGACTTCTGCATCACTTGCTCTGAACTACATTTGCCCAATTGCCACACATCAGGGATTTCAATAAGTACTGTCCATTTCTTGGTATGAAAGTAGCCTGTGATTCCATTTTCACCCTACTYAAGGCATTCTGAAAAGGGAAAAGAATATAAACAAAAATTATATTCACATATCTTTAGGCAGCTGTCTTACCAMACAGTCAAGAGAAAATCCACGGATAAGTAATATAGTTTGGCCTTAGAGCTAGAGAATGGTCTCTCACCTTGTTTTATTTTGGTTTGTCAACAGAGCTTGAGGTAGCAGAAGGCTAAAAGCAGTGTTGGTGTACTTACTGTTGCTAATCAATTCAGCCTAAGTGGGACAATGAAATAACAGAAACTCATTGAGAAATCCTATATACTCGTAATATTCTCTTCCGCTTACTTACAGCTCTTTGTTTCTACCAGCTCTCTCCATCAAAATAATCCCATTTCACAGAATAAATTCATATAGYTTGCATACATCACTAAATATTGCACAGCATATATTACTATGTGGCTTGTCGAGGYTGGGCGTGTCSCAAYTTCAGGAACACTGAGATGAAGCTCACACCACAGCAGTAAAGGAACAAACTCTCCTTAATTTTAAAATCTGACTCYATTATATACATTTTGTACAAAGGTCAGGGATTGGCTATACAGAACACCACCTTTGAAACRTGGATGGTGGATATCACCATCAATCATTTCTTCTCTCAGAGGAGAAGTATGTAAACATTCTAAAAATAGACATTGTTTACATAAAGCTGCTTGAGAAAGTTCTTCACTAAGACAARAAGACAGAAAGCTCAGGGCARCATTACTATACATTGCAGCCACAGAAAGAAAAGCGAGCAACCATTAATACTGCAGATAAAGGAATACCCAATACTGTCAGTAGTCATTTTCAAAGCATGGATAAGGGTGCAGATAGCTTCAGGTAGAATTTGTGGTACAGATGCTAATTTAATTTTGATATAGGAAGAATTGGTTTTGACTTTTAATCTTATATATGCTGTCATTAAATATGAAATGATCAAAACTTTTAGTTAAGATTTACAAAATACAGTAAAACCTTTTTGCACTGATATTTTAAAAGCTTGCTCAGAGTTGATACTCAGGACACCTATTTGCCCTGTTTAAAACAAATACATGTCACCATTTTCTTTCTCCAGAATGAAGATCTGGAGGTTACCATATAGATAGAGAAGAACATCCTTTGATGTGATATGAGACTTTCTATGTGTATTTGAAGGCAGATTTTTTCCTCTGGTAGTAAATATTTCTGTAGTACAAAAAAAAATGGATAGCACATTCAAAGAGCAAAAAGGTTAGGTGAAGAAAAAGAACAAAAGCTGTAATAGTATTCCAGATTCTGCTGTGGCACAGGAGTTCATAATTTTTGTACCTGATCTCACCCACAAATTCCAAGACTTAAAAATCTGAAAATTGGGAAGAGCCAAAAAATTTATCTACAGCTTACACTTTCTACTCTTAAAGCAAGTATGAAATTACATCCAGCTAAAATGRTCAGCAAGAGATGTTATTCTTGCATTGACCTGTTGCAGGATATGGTACCMACTGATGGCAGAAAAAGGATTCAGATCTTGGTACACACTGCAGTAATATTCTAGTTTTAAGTGGTATTGCCACAAATCTGAAATTTGATAAAGTTTTAAGTCAATCTTTCTATGTCTCACAATAGTGTGTGAAACAAAGTTATAAGGAATATTAAAAAAAAATTAAATGTCATTGAACTTTTTTTCTAAAACTTTCTAACAACAAATTCTACAAACTATTTTTATTACAAAATATGTCATATGAAAAGCTCTTTCTGAGATATGGTCCTCCTCTAAATTACAAAAAAGTTAGTAATGTGTGATGTATTGGTTACAGTAGAATATCTCATTTCCACCATTCTTTCTTATGAGAGACCTAATGATCTCATCTTATGATTTCTACAGACAATGATAAGAAAGGCTAAATATCCCCCTTGGGAAAAAAAGAGAAAGAGAAACCTATATAAGCACAAAATAAAAATTACCTTTCACGGTTCTTTATATGCTCTATATTGGCTGTGAAATCTAATTTGTGACGATGGAGTCAAAATATATTACTAACTGAATATTATTTTAGGTCCAGCTATAACTATCCCCTCTCAATCTCCCAGTCATTTCAGAAGATAAAAATACTGCTATGTTTATTACAAAACAGAAATGAAAGTTTTATTCAACTGTAATTTTTCCCTGTGTAGGAAAACTCAGCMCATATTTGTACACAAATTGTGCACACAACTGTACTCAAAGGAGGCATATTTTACAAGTYCTACACTTTCATATGATTGCATTATTTTTCCCACAGAAAGAAAGACTAGATGATCAGTAATGTCTGGAGAAACTGGATGCCCATAGCTATTAGATTTTGAAAACTGTGAACCAAACTCCACTCCATTCTCTAATCCTATTTTCCAAGTATCACACATGAAAATTTTTACTTGTCATGCCCACA
>QVAJ01000059.1:1572691-1597859 GCA_003546035.1 Mixornis gularis | reverse complement strand
GGAAGGAAGGAAGGAAGGAAGGAAGGAAGGAAGGAAGGAAGGAAGGAAGGAAGGAAGGAAGGAAGGAAGGAAGGAAGGAAGGAAGGAAGGAAGGAGCACAGCCACAGCCCTGGTATACAATATTAGAATGAAGAAAAAAATTATAGAAAAGAGTAAACACAGTGAGTACAGGAAGAGGTGTAAAATCCAACTATATAATAGCAGTTTGCAATGGATACCTGATGCACCTCTAAGCATTTTGGATCTTTTGGTTTGGTTGGGGTTTTTGTTAGTTTGGTTTGGGGGGTTTTCTTGGATTCTATGATTATGTTTTGTCTGCACAGTACTAGCTCCAGAGGAAGAACATCCTGATGCTACAGTCATGAGTTTTGATATTAGATASTGAATATTACATTTCTTCTTTAATTACCATCAAATATTTGCCTAATGAATGTGTTTTAAAGACCAGATGTGAGCAGAACAAAMAATTCTTGCAACAGCATTCTAAAAAATACACTGAAAACAAATTTAATATACAAAGGGATSTTTCTGGAAGAAAATTAGGATTGTTTCCATTTGCAATAATGCCAGATATGCAGTTTTCTAGTATGACATCTCCGCCTCTCATTTTATTCCCCAACATGCTGAAAATATTCCCAGCCCTTTAGAGTTAGTTACAAAGGCACATTTGGCAAATTCACCACCACTGATAGCATAATTTTTAATCTGCTTTTGTAACCCAAGAGAATCTTTTAATAAAGAGATTAAAGKATTGAATTTTATTCTTCACGCTCAAGAGGACAATGTTTGACCCTGATGTCTAATTGAAAGCTAAATTTTATTGCATTATACTGGACACTAATTAAACCAGTTGGGACACCTTTCCAGCAATGCAACAGTCACCATAAAATATCTTCTACATTTAGAAAAAAAATGGAAGGGGTACAGAGAAATGGCCAAAAAAAACAAACAAAAAAAGTATACCTACTTAATATCATCAGAAATGAAGTGGGAGATCATAACAGAATTAGATTAAAAATGAAGAGGATTAAAATTTAATTAAATTGGTTTCTGGCAGAGTTAGTTAATCAGATTTTTTGCTTGTTTGTTTCTTTGGTTTTTTATATCTTATTTTGAGATAAGAGAGTTTTTCAGCAGGAACAGGAGTTGTTTACAAAGATGATGCAAAATTGCATCTTTGCAGTCAACAACAGTTACTTTACTTGCAGCAGCATTAATTAATAACCTCAGTCCTGAAGTATATTCTTTAATAAACACACTTTGATGTAACTGACAATGTCCTCCAAAATAAAGCCAAATTTTTGCACCATGAGACTGTGTAAATAAATTGTACTACTTTAATGACATCCATATTAAGATTTACATCTGATGCTTTCTTAGAGTAAAAAACATGTTACAGTYTGTGCTAGCATATCTGATATCACTTCCCTTTGTGTGTATATGAATTTCATTTGTTTTTCTGATAGACAACATCTGTCTTGAAGAAAAAACAAACAAACAAACAAAAACAAACCCAAACCCTTGATAGTTCTTCTGCTACTTTCTTTAACTAGCCCTGCATTTCTTGTATCACATTGATAATGATGTGGTGAAACTCCTGGTTTCTAAGATTACATTTGCCCTGCTTAATTATTCCAGGAAAAGTGTCCATGGATGGCCATGCTAAAACTATACAGTCATCCTCCCCCTGAAGCTCTGGCAGTACGAGAAAGGAATATTCATTTCCATCAGACTAACTGGTAGAACACCCAGCTGATCTCATGAGATGGCTACAAAATTGCAAGAGCTGACACAGGACTATGTGTGAATTCATACCTGAAAGGGAGAGGAAAGTAAAAGAGAGGGATGGGCATGAGGAAGAAAAGGAGAGGGAAAACAGAGCCAGAACAAAAGAGCAAGCAAGGCTTTAAAGTAGTAATTCACTAATATATTGGCATATGCTAATCATCAAAAAGCAGAAAAAGTTTAAAGTCTTCCAACATTACATTCTGGAAACAGTGCTGGGTTTTCAGGTGCTTTACTCTCTGGATACTAGGAAAAGACTTTAGCAACACAATGAGATCATGAATTCAGTACCTAATAAACTTAATAAATTTAATTTAAAATTGCTTTATTTTTTTTTTCCACCAAACACAAGCATTAATTATCATCATTATGTTTTTCAAGGAAAGATAACAGACAAGATGCCCACAGGCTTACAGAATCCTTTTACAGTGAACTGAAGAACTCACAGAGTGAGTGAGATCTTACAGATCTCAAACAGAATGTCACATTTTCTATTCTAGTTCTATCATCAGTTTTAAGGGCCACGTCACCAATATTGATTATCGCACAACTCTTTTTCTTTTTGTTTAAAATTCTGAAGGCGTGTTGCTTTGTAGGGMTAGTATGACAAATATACCCTTGAAAATTTTAAACCAACACATTTAAATGCTTTCAAACTAGTCTAAATCACTTTTTAAAAAAGAAAGAAAAATTGTCCTTAACCAAAGAAAATATTTTTTTTGTCACACACATGCTTGTACCCTTAAAAATATGAAAAAATATTCCTTTCATTTACATTCTTATTCAAACTGTAGGCACTAAAAATTCAAATGAGCCCTAATTAAAGTTATTATCTTAAAGCTTCAGTACAACAGCTCTCATCTATACCAAAGAAGTTTCTAATTCAAAGGAAAACTCTTTGCAGTGAAAGTCATGCATAATTTTTTTTTCTCTTGTCAGAAATCAATCATGGTTTTGTCATCATTAAGGAGAAGAGTTGGCCTATCTTAAGATAAAAGACAAAACTACCAGGTCATTAAATACCCTTACTTAATTAAAATACCCCTATTGACAGGCCCCTATTTAAAATCATAAAAAAAATTCTTCCTCATACCTTGATTTATGTCAATGGGCAACAGAGGAAAAATAAGACGTATAAAGAAAATTTAACAGTGCAAAAGCATAGCCATAAATTCCCACACATATCAAGATTTGTTGTGATATACATGACACAAGGGGATAATGTAGGTGAAATTTATCACTGTATATAAAACCCCACAGAAATAATCTTCTAAACTATTGTTTATTGAAGGTATGAAGATTATTTAATGGATGTCCTATAATTCATATATTAAGCTCAAGAGGTCATGCACACAAATTTGCCTAAAAATACTGTTTTCCTAGAATCCAAATAACTGGTGTCACTAGGTATTTATGGAGCTCATAAAATCATAAGATGGTCTAGGCTGATCAGGTAAACTTCAGGAGGTCTCTCCAGCTCTAACCTCCTGCCCACAAGAAAGAGCCTGGCTCTGTACTCGTGATCACCTTTTCTTGTCTATGTATACATACGAAAAATGGCACTGTGAGGACCTGTGTTGTTCTTGCTCAACTTTATAATGTCTCTGTTGGCCCATTTCTCCAGCCTGCCCAGGACATTCAGTACAGCAGCCCTGCCCCCAGGCTTGTCTACTGCTACCCCTCGTTTGTTGTCATCCTTAGACTTGGAAAATGTACCAGGYTACATTCTGCTTCCTCCTACAGGTCACTGACAGAGAAAAGAAACAGGCCAACTCCAAGGAGATGCTCCAGAGGTCCTCCAGTTTTTACTGACCTCCAGGCAAAGCACCACCCACTAACTTCAGTCCACTGACCTGACTGTCCGACCATGTTTTTATTCACCTGTTTTACTCCCCTCAAGACTGTTACTTCCCAACACAGACYATTGTGGGACACCATGTCCAAAGCATTTTTAAAGTCAAAGTAAACAGCTTTTAAGGTCTAATTATTACATATGGGCTTTTTTCCTCTTATGTTACATCAGAGCAATGAAACATAAGACAGAACTTATTACACAGGCAAAAAATAATAGAGCAAGCTCTTTCAACAGAATATTGTTTCTAAAATATTAGCACAATATGTTAGGTTTTTACTAGCTAAAGCAGATACCACCTTCTTTTCTTCCTTTATTTTTATTAACTTAGGCAGATTACATTGAAGCCACCACCCATTTAAGTCTTTGCAAGCTTTCTGAAAGGAAAAGGCATTTTTTCAGGTGATGTTATGAGTGGCAGTATGAAAGACTGAAAAAAATAAACTATTCACTGAAGAATATTGAAAAAAACTTATTTCTTTAGGCTTCACTTTCTTTAGACAAACAGAAATCCACTGAGAAAAACCGTGTTTGGATATAACACCAAAGAATTTTACTAATGTATTACTTAATCATATTTATCCCACAAATTCTATTTCTTGCCTCTTTTATTGTCTTAATTAGTCAAACACAAACAAAACAGATCAAAGTGTAGCATGATATGAAAACTTTCGTGAAACCAAAGAATTCTTAGCTGTAAAGAATTTTTTTGCCCACTGAAAAGCAAATTGACTTCCTTTTTTGTCAAGTAGATGATCAAGAAACTCCAGCTGTAACGCATGTCCAGGACTCTAATAAACAAATTACCTGTTCCAAGCTGCAATTAAAGGTCTGAAACAGCTGGCTGTGGGGTGGTTGGGGCCAACGAATTTAGTCTTAGGTTTTACTTAGACACAGAAAATTAGATTGCTATCCAAATACTCTTGGTATCTTGCTCTGGAAAAGAATTCTGCTTCCATTTTTCAGCATCATAAATAGAATCAATGAAAGAAAAGAGCACACAGAACATACTCAACAGTTAATTAGAGCTGTTTGGATATAGGCAGGCAATTCCTGTTCATGWCCTATGCAGCAGTCATCATATCATGCTTTTGTATATGTCAGGCAAAGGCATCCACAAGAGAAGAGATGGACAGAAAAATGCACCCCAGGCTCACACAGGACATAGGAAGGGACAAAGATGTGCACTGTGTACAAAGCAGGAAGAGTTCACAGGAAGCTGGGGMATGTCTGTTCTTTCTATCTACTTTGTCTACCTTTTGAAAAGGATAAAAAGGCAGGCTWAATTCAGCTGAGAGGAGACAAAAGTCTAAATAAAGGAAATGATGATTTTATCTGTGGCATCTGAGGAACAGGGAGTGTATCATTACTGTCTTCCTTCTACAATCTCTAAAAAATTTTTTTTAACTTCTGGTTTTCTGTTTCTTGGTATCATTTTATTTGGGTTTTTGGGGTTTTTTTTGATTGGTTGGTTGTTTTTGGGGGGTGGTATTTCTTGGGGAGAGTATTTTGTTTTGTTTCGTTTAACTAAATTTGTGATTTAATCTTATCAAAGTCTCTCTTGTTACCTCAGCAAGATAAAGACTTTTATCATTGCAAATACTTTCTTGAACTGCACACAAAAAAATTAATAGTAGATTCTTYAGATATCAGTGATTAAATTGTCAGTCAGCATTTTCACCGTGGCAGTTTTTCTGACATTCTTCAAAAGCTGGAATTAAATTTAGCATTACCAGGCTAAGATCTTTTTTTATCTTTACGCTCAGTGTTATCTTTCAGTTTTGTAGCCCACAATACAGATGCTGAATAGTCTTCCACAGCACTTTTGCACTCATTAGTCTTTAGCCCACAATGCAACTGCTGTTTAAGGCATGAAAATATAAAGTTTCTTTGTTTTTTAAATGAAGTACAAATTTGTAAAGGTTACAGTTTTCAGTGACTTTGGTCCAAAACACTGGGCACAGCCTGATTTCAGAAACGTTTCATAAATATGGAGTATGTCTACAAACACAATTCTAGACTTCATCCCACGGCAAAAAGGAAAATATAAGCCAGAGTGACCAGTATTCCCATAATCAATATATCACTGACAACATTTCAAATACATCATATGCACATATATACCCTAAATTGTTGTAAAAAATACAGTACTTCAGGTTAATGTCTGTTCTGACTAGATGCACTGAGCAAACCAAATCTAGAGRTCTCAAGGAAGAGCTGTAAAATTGCTATAAAAGCTTGCAATAAATGAAAATTTATATGTAAAATCATTTTACTAATTACAGAAACAATCTGCAAGGCTACATAGAAGCATGATATCTGCTCTTTTAAGGGTATCTGGTCAAAGGAGCCATAAACAAGAGCATAGGCAAACCTGAGTGACAACTGATAAGGGAAATTATGATAAGAACCAACCCAGTCAATCACACTAATTGGTGTGGAGGTGAGAAGGTTTTGTTTTTCTTCATTATGATTGTCTGACTAATGACCTTGCAAAATTGGAATGATTATGGAGAGACACAAACAGAGATATAAAACCTGAACAATTAGCCTAATGAAGACAATAAGCAGAAATGTACCTGTTCATTTACACTAATTGAAGGGCTTCCAAGAAACTGCRGTCAACTGAGTCTTTTCAGCCAGCTGGTAAGGAGGCAAAGAAGAGGATACTGCAGGTGGGGAGCACAAAGGGACTATGGTGGCGGATGAATCAATGTACAAGTGAAGGGAATCTGGGAAAGGGAGTAGAGAGAAAAGGATATTAAAGAGACCAGCTTCACTCATCTGTGCCTGATCACCAGTCTGTCCCACAGTCTCATTAACTCTCTTCTCAACTCTCTCACTGCATGATCTCAGTCTCTATCCCATGTGTATGTGTGCCCTGCATGCACACCCAGGTGACCCTGAGTGGACTGGGTGTCAGGTTCTGGAAACAGACTGGGCATACGGGCACCCCTGGCCTGTGGTGTCAGCTGCTGCAGCAAGTGGGGTCTTAGCAACAGCAACTGAAATGAGCTGGGGTCATTAACTTCCAGCTGCAGGGGCTGGAGTGGGGTGTGTGTTCCCAAATCCTGCTACAGGGAGGATTTCTGTGAGTGAGTTGAGTGAGGGTYTCTGTGTGGGCTGCTGGAGCAGGACCATGGGGCACAGCCTGTGTGCCTGCTGCCAGCTGCTGGGGGTGACAAGTGTTTGTCTCTTACCCAAACCAGCTGAGTGCTCACTACTCTGTGGGCTTGTGTCTGGAGAACTTCTTCTCAAACTTTAAGCTGGACTCCAGGGCAGGTAAGGGACCCTTAGGTCTGGACCAGGGTAGTAGGCCAGCAGGAGATCCATGTGCTGCAGAGGACTTGAGAATGTGGAGTTCCTGAGAGAGAAAATTTCCAGCAAGCATCGAGCTGGACCAGCTGCTGAGTCAGGGACTGTGAAGCAGGTAAAGAGCCACGATCTGTGCCAGGCAGACAGAGTCCATGGGAGTATTGGCAGGATGCCTGTGTGTGCCTGTGAACTTGGAGAGTGTCAGGGAAAAGGCGGGTAGAGAGGAGGGTGGGGCCRTCCTTCTAATATAATTTAAAGCAATTTATTTGATGACTCTAAGTAAAAAAGAATAACTGTTCCTAACATCCTGAACACATTCAAAAAGTTTGGAATTGGCAAATATCAGTGAAGATGTACTTTCTGAAGTATATGGTCCRGAGGGATCATAAAATTACCTAAGCTTTCCACACTTGAAAGTATTTCCTATTATTTTGAGTTCTCTTTCAGAGAGGTTTCAGCAGTAACGAAACACAGTAGATAGGAGAAAAAGGAAATATGAACAGCARTATTTTCTCAGTGGTACCAGGAAAGCACTATGCTTTTCAGAGTCTTCCTTCCTAGTTCTATGTGTAATTTAGTTAATGTTTTCACCAGCTCCTGGACAACAGGAAGTTCAAGTGCCTGAGAACATTTATTTTAAACATTAAACACTGTATTAGGTGCATTAATCAGGCACACACCAGCATGAAGAAAGGGAGTGGAAGGCAGGCATGAATGTAACCAACATCTTTGATTGTGTTGTAGCTAAAGAAACCTTGAAATATTTTATCCTCTGGCCCTACACACTCCTGCCTCTTGATCTGTTATCTCACTGACAGCCCCTTTGAGTCATCACTCTTAGTAGTCTCCTATTTTAATGGCCTTCTGTGATTAGGTAGCAGACTGTTTTCCTCTTTGTCAGACTACGAGCCCAACGGAAATCAGTTCATTTTTTTATAATAAGCTTTTTCAAGAACACRACTTGGAATATAACTGTCTACCATTTTTCAAGTAAATATCATCAAAAAATTAAAACATTTTTTCATTCTCTTATAAAAACAGAATTTTTGTTCTTCAGAACAAGAGTCCAGTCACTGCAAAGTGTGTTCCTTTGCCTTTGAAATTTAGCAGCATGACTGATTGATAACTTAGCATTACTTGGGTACAAGATTAATCTCCAAGTAGATTCAAGAGTAGGAAAAAAGAGACATTGAAATTCTGTCTTTGTACCTGAACTGCTGTAAGTTAGAAAAGTACAAAATGTAATTCATCATTTTTTATGCTTTGACAGACAGCAGTATTTCTTTAAAAATATTAACAGGAGGAATAATAACTCTTTAAGCCAAAACTGTATACAAATATTTAATTTGTATACAAAATATCTACAACTTTCTACAACTTTCCTCATAATTTTTGAAAAATGTCCTGCCATCTAAAGAAGAAATTAATTACTCTGTGGGAGCAAGCATTAATGTCTGTAAAAAACCAACACTGTAAAAACCCAACAAATTAAATAATACTAAATTAAATTAGAATAGAATAGAATAGAATAGAATAGAATAGAATAGAATAGAATAGAATAGAATAGAATAGAATAGAATAGAATACAAATATAAAGAGAACAAACTAATTAAAGAAATTCAATTATCTGATTAAGGCTTTAGAAAAAAATCCAGAAAACAAACCCATCTTAGAATGAAAAGCAAGCAATAAGTGAATGTAATTATGTTCTTCAGATGTATTACCCCATATATTAATATTTTTTTACACAAAGTAAACATTTTCAGGCGCGACTTCTTGTTGTCTTGTTATGTAAAATTCTACCTAATAACATCCTTGCAGATGRAAATGTGCTTGCTAAGTGAGCTATGGTTTAAAACAAAAAATCCAAAAGATCTGCATTGTTGTATCTTTTGAAAGGATGCTTCATTGTTTTGAAGCAAAAAATACTGAGTCATAAAGCTTTAGCAATGACTCAGAGTATCTTGATACCTCATCTCATTTTCTGAACTATAAATCTATTTGGAAAGTCTTGCCAGAACATTAGATGAGATTCACTGAATTATGAACATATTGTATTACGTCTTCTGAGAACTGGAATAYGTGTTGGGTTACTACAAATAATTTCCTCCCATTCCCAAACATGTAATTGAATATAATTAGAACATAACTATGTCCTTTTTATAAGCACATGAAAACTATATTAAAATTCATAATTAACTCTGAAAATTTGAGAGACAAAAAATGCCAGAATTACAGTCAATGTTTAAGTGCTTTATGTTTTATGGTGTTTCACACCTTGGATTGAATACTGTCACCAACATATTAATTCAGTTCCTGAGATGGATGGTATTCACCTACTGTGGAGCTATTCAGTGCTGGGGTTTTGGGGKTTTTTGTTAGTGTTTGGGGTTATTMTATCAYTCACTGCATGGATCTATGCATTATTAATTGCACATTATCCAAATTATATTAATTTTGTCATGGGGTTTTCTGTGGTTTCCCTATCACACCATTTATCACCACAATTCCCATCTGAGACAGAAAATTACTTGAGATCATTATTAGCACAATTTAATATRTCAGAGATGGGCATAGACAAATTTATGTTAAAACCATTGAACATGACTATGCATTTGAACYATCTGATATTTTAAAAGTTCTCAACAACACAAGAGACTTCTCATGTTCCTAGCACGAATTCTAAAATAGTTTAATGATTCATGCATTCCAGAACCCAAGTTCCACAAACAGAGATATGGAAGACATCAGTAACTCGCTGCAGGCACTTTGTTTATGTAATTTTCCTAGCAGCACACAGCAAATTCACAGCCACAGAACCCAGGCACTGCTAAATTGTCACGGCCAAAACAATTTCTTAAATTCCCTAAGTGACATTTCTGAACAGACTGACAAACACTCTTCCATCAGTGCCCCAATTTACTACAACCTCTGGTTTATGACTTAGGAAAATTAGTTTAATTTATTGCCAATCAAATCAGAGTAAGATAACGAGAAATAAAACCAAATTGTAAAGAAACAATTCACCTTCCCCTGAGCCCTTTTTCCAGGGCTCAACTTCACCCCTGATTTTCTCAATCTCCTCACACTAATCAGCAAAAGAGGTTGCAGTCAGTTCATTGCATTTGTCTCTGCTACTTCTTCTTCCTCAGGGCAAGGACTCCTCACACTCTTCCCCTGCTTCTGTATGTTCACAGAGTTCCTCTGTGAACTTCTCCAACATGAGTCACAGGCTGGAGTTCTTCAAAAATTGCTCCAGCATGGGTCCTTCTTCTGGTGGACATGGGAGAAACTTCAGGCAGCTTCTCACAAAATCCACCCCTGCAGCAATCTCCACTCTACTACCTGACACAATCGCTTATTAAACTATGTTAGGAGATGTGGATTTGTAGGATAACAAGTAATGTGAGAGTTCCCTGCTTTCAATGTCTATATTTGGTGAATATGAAGCTGGACAGCTGAGAGAAAATAAAGGAAAGGAAGGCTACAGTCCAAGGCCTCAGTCTGCCTGCTGGATATTGCTGTGGATCACTCCTTTCAGACTCTGCCGGCTTTCCAACACCAAAACACACATACACCAATGATGTGGAGAAGGATGATTATCTATTAACATCTGACTGACTGATTGTTGTACAATTGAAATTTCATAGAAGGTCATTTTCAAGTGGAGTAATGTCATAAGCAGCTTCACTCAAAGCACTCCTAGCCAGAAAAAATGTCCATACAAGTGTACATCTAGGAAAACATCATGGATCAGTTGAAGATCTTTTGTCCCTCTGAATCAATTAATTTGTAAAACTCTTGCAAAGCAAAATTGCTTGATATATCTGCACAAGTTATTTAAACCTGAATTTTCATCAACAAAATTGTAGCATTTATAGACCAAACACTGTATTYTGATACTGCTAAAGATTATATAAATTGATAAATAGTAAGATAGCAGATATATGATAAAGAAACAGTATCTGAAATTGCAATTAAGGGAAATAGTCTCTAGTTCTCAGAAAAAATAAATGACTCCAAAAATTTGCCTTGAAAACTARTGATTTATTTCCATACCTACACACAAAAATTGCAAAACTATTCTTTACTGTTTTCCTCTTGAACCACAGTATCTGCTTTAGTTGTAATGTAAAAATCATAAAGTAACTATTAAATTTATCTTGTGCACTTAGAATTCTAGCACAGACCCTTTCAGGACAGTGATGAGAGCATCTTATACAGAAAGTATTGCTTAAGGGCCTAAGTCTGTAAGATTGRGAAGCCCAGTCTGCCTTTTTAGCAATAGTAAATCTTGCTTAATCTTTGTTAAAACAGCTTTGAAAAYATTGCAAACACATGGAGTCTGAAAGAATAGGATTTGATGACCTGGAAGAAGATTTCTCATAGGATGGATGCATAACACAGTAAATGGAATGGAATAACTTCGAGGTTCTAGCCATGACCCCTCCTGGCTACAACAAAAATTAACCCTGTCCCGGCCAGAACCCGGACAATGTCTAATGAATTTTTATTTTTGTTTGCTCTTTTCTTTTGTAGCCAGAGTAAATAAAATCTAGATATGTTATGTCAACTAAGCAGGTATAAGCTAGAAATCCATCTGCTCCAGAATATGAAGTTCCTACCTGCTTAGTAGGGATGAAGGAACAAATAGGACTAATGCACTTTGAAAATACAGGAAGAAAAATGTAAGACTAGGGTGTTGGGTTTCTTTATTCAAACATAAATTTGCTGAGTGTCACAATGCAATTCCATTTGTGTGWTTGGAAATGCCTGGGAGGAAATCAAATGTTAGCTTCATTACATCAGTATTTAAATGTGTTCTTAAGCTTCTCTTCTATATCTGAACTATTTCATAGAAAGAGAAGAATTACAAAGCATTGCAATAYGCTAAAATGTAGGGAAAAAGGTTAGGAAAAGTACTAGAAGCTACAACCATGTGTGAACTACAATCTGCAAAGCTACAAATATATGAAAATATGTAAAAGCTAAAATTCTTTAGGCATCAGTTAAAGAATGTTTTAACAGAGCAGGAAAGATCTTAAAAATAGCTTGTGTTGGTTTTCAGAAAATATGAGAAAACAAATTAAATTAGCTTGAGGTTAAGCAGGTTTTTTTCCTTTCAGTTATTTTTGTTTGAAAGTCAAGAGGACAAAACCGCTTTCTGTTTTACAGAAAAAAATCAAATCACTGTTTGAAAAGTTCAGCACATATTTTAAAGAGATAGGMAGATAATACAACATGAAAAGCCAAAAGCTCATTAGCTACTCTAAATAAGTAGGTCATAATTTGTTTCAGTATTTACAGGAGAGATTAACTCCTAGACCAAGCTACTTCATTAAAAGAGACTTTGATGTCCTAAGTTAGAAAAATGTAACTGTTCACTTAGTATCATACTTGAAATGTTAACAACCTGAAAAAGTAATTCTTAGGTAAGAATATACTGTTGCATGCACAAGGAAAAAGGTATCAAGCACAAACAGAGAAAACCAGCAATTTTTACTGGCAATTTACCTCAAAAACTCTAACAGCTGGAAACCCATAAAAGTCATCACACCACAGCAATGCCACTATCATGTGTTCTGTAAACTGACTGGGGAAAACTACAATACYCAAGCCGTTACACACAGATAAGAGAGGGGAGGATAATGAAATGCTATTTCTCAGATTACATTGACGAAAGAATGGGAGAATTTGTGTCCAGGCCAAGAAATTCATAGAGAAAGCAGCGATACCAAAGCYTCCAAGGGAACATTCTCAGAAGTCAGAGTTAAGAGCACGCTTCTGAAAAGCATAGTGCTCTCCCTGAGATGCTTCTGTTGGCAACATCAGCCAGCACCTGGCAAACCAGCAGCCCTACCAGTCTGGAGTGAAAGATGCTAGCAGCCAGACTCTGCGAAAAACAGCCAGCTACAATATGAGACTGAAAAACAAACCAACAAAACAATCCATCTGACTAATTGAAAAAATGTAAAATACTTGGGAAGTTATTCAACATCTGCATAGTCAGGGGAAAAATATTCCAAAAAATGTTTTAGACAGCTTAGTTACATTGCAAGGAGGAGATATGCAAAATAGATCCTGATTTCTTGCGACATGAAGTGACACTGCAGTGCTTCTTTCATTTGTGAGCTGAAATGGCTAGAAGACACGATGTCCATGGAACATCCAGGCTCCAGGCTGCTGCCCTGAGCTGAATACCTTACAGCCTTTGATCCTGGTCCTGCCCAGCAGGCAATTGTTCTCTTTGGAGGACAGAGTCTCAGCTCTGACAGAGGGTGGATATGTATACAGCATGCTGAATCTAAGGGCTGGACTCCTCACTTTTAAGGATGCCCCCAAGCATGCAGAGTCTCCAATCCTGCAACAGCTTCCTGAAGGGACATTGAAATTGTGTGTAATGTATAGGAGGAGTTTACAGCTCCAAAGAGAAAGTATCCCTCTAGGCAGGAATCTTAGTAGGAGATGTGCCTGAGACAGATGCTATGAATCAAAGTAAATCCAGATTTTTATTATTTACTCTAGTATGGAGAGAAACATCTCCCTCAAATCGGGATCCACGTTAACTCACCTGGAGGGTTAGCCTTGTAAAGGACACCCTCTCCCCCACAATATTTTTTAATAGTCCTTAAATAGGAATTACTCTTCAGCACTGATGCCACTATTTTATCCAAGAACTGAGTAGCTGAAAAAAGTATTTCATATCTGGTTTTAGCTTCATACATTTAATAAAACATCCCTTCTAAAGTGCTGGAAGCATATCTTTAATGTTGTGCTTCTTATCAAAAGCAAAGGCTCTTTCAAGATATTCTGTCTGAATTCAACTGTGAAATTTTGAACCATCATAATTTCTCATCTTCTGAATCTATTTGGACACAACTTCCAACCATCMAGTTCTGCACTGTGTATTTACAGGGCTGTTAATGACACTCATCTATTGTTTTTTTTGCCTCACTAACTCCAAAACAAATGGAAATTTAAAGTTATCTTTAATAGAATTCTTTCCAGCCCAAACAAATATACTTGTTTTTACTTCAGTGTCCTGTGGCTAATGGAGCTGSAATTTATTAGCATCACCCCAAATACCTCAAAATACATGCAACATTCCTTTTAATATAGTGTGGTTTAAGACTTTCTCTGTAAATGTGTTATTTCATTACCTTGTGTTTTTTGCAGAGACTTAGTTAAGAGACAGAGAAATTATCATCTTTAAATGGATGGTAATTTACATCTAGGAAGGTATATCTAGTGATTTCCACAGCAGTCACAGGCTAAGATTCTTCTCTCTTTCTTAATAAAGCCCCAATAGTTTTACTTTGGGAATAATGAAAACATATAGAATTTATCTGCAATGCACTTACTCTCAAAAACGAATAGAGGACACTTTGGCCACAGCAGAATTTATATTTACCAAGACAGTTTATTGCACATGCATGGGTAGGTTGTTGGATGAGGGCATGGTGATTGGAAGACCCTGTAAGGCATACACAAGTTTCTCTTCTCTTCTCTTTACTTCACCTTTAGTTACATACCTGGGGGAGTGCTGAGTCAAACCATGAAGGAATATAAATTGGAACATGCACAATCAACAGGAATGTAAAAATTAACTTTTATACCATAGCACAGTCTCCCAAGGATTTCCCTCTTCATACCAAAGCATCAAAAGGTGGTTTATGTTCCTCCGTCTTTTCTTGCTTTCCCTGTTTTCTGCAGAGAGGAAGTGTGCTTGTCACAGACTATTTCAGATAGAAATGCTGATGTCATCTGCGCTCAGCTGAGTTCACCAGGCACCAGAAYCTATTTGAAAAGAAATTATGAACTGTTTCCATATAGAACATCTCATATGTTGACTTCAGAGAAGACATCTTAAACGTAATAGGCTACTCAAGACAAGTTTTCACTGCTATATAAGCTCTAGYACATTTCTTTCCAAGGGGCAAAAATACGCATTTTCTGAAGGCAGTTACTGCCTAAACCGCAAGCTAAACTGAACATCCACTCTGACATGTTAATATATTGCTTTTGAGGATGCATTTGTCAGCACATAGGACAACTTCTGTATTTCCTCTTCTTTAGGTACGGAACATTATCTRTCACCACAGGACAGGGCTTACAGTCCTGTGTCTAATGTTCTTCAGTGTGTTTCTAATACTTTTGAAGAAAATAGGTTTCGTTCTCTCAGTTAATATTTAGTGGAGTTGGTCTACTTCRATCTTATTCAAGTGAAACGTGCAGCTCTAAATTAAATGTACTTTTTTGAGCTCAACCAAGTCTCTAGTGGACAGCGGTTTTCCCAAGAAAAGTACTACACATAAATCATCATAATTCATTGGGAAAACAGAAACAATTATATTGAACAAGATGTTGATTGCAGCATGGTGCCAACAACTCCCAGATTTTGGGTGTGATCCCTATAGGTGCCATTGGCTTAAGAGCTGGACTTGAGGATTTCTGGTGGCCCCTTCCAACACAAAATATTCTGTGATTCTAAATTGATTATGAATCTGAACTTTTTTTAAACTCCAGGATAAATGGATATCTCAATGTTCATGTTATGGTCAATATAATATGGGAGACTGCCTATAAAAGGGCGTCTATTAAATTTTATAGCTCATTAAAAAGCAAGAGGTATCTAGTTTGATTTTACATTCAACTTGCATTTTTCTTCCATCAAACATATAAGCYACAGCATAAATTTTGGCTGACCTAAGAATTTTGATATTATTTTTATTAGCATTATATTTTATGTATTTAATAAATTGGACTTCAAAGCTCTGAAATTTTGTTCACAAACTCAAAACACTAGATCCCACTATATCCAGTCAGTACAATTGTAGTGGTTGGTTTTGGGGTTTTTCCAGTTTTCTATATGCATCTGTTTGTTTTATATTGTTTCACAATGGTTTTTCCCATGTACCCCATATTTTACCCCATTATGGTTTACCCCAGTTATTGTTATTAATCAATCATCATTTATGTAACACCTGGGTCCTGTCTGTCACTCCAGGGCCCCACCCTGATGTCTAGAAAGTTCTAGTGAGGACATCAAGTGATTGGCAGGGTCTCGGTTCTCCTTCCCCCTTTGTTCCTTGATTTGTTCTGTGGGTTGTCATTTAGGTTCAGGGTCACTCCCTTCCCATTCTGGATTGGTTCCAAGSTGTATCCTCCCTACTCTCCATTCCCATACTTGAGGTGAAACCCCGGGAGTTCAGTGGGCTTTGGCGGGCTGACTCCTGGGTGGAAGGAAGTCGTGTGGAKTTAATAAAACCCAGTTGAARTTCCCCACAAGAGTTCCATCCCTTTATTTCTCGCATTGTTCACACTTCTGCCGAAGCAAAGACCCACAGGATCGGAACTGTATTCCAGAATAGAGGACTGTACCTTTATTGCGATGCCAGTGCCAGAGCTGGCCAGGAAGTGCAGGCGAAAGCCCCGAGAGAAGCACCACACCATCTAGATACAACAGAATTTGTATTTTGTGGTTACTTCTAGATTCCAATAAAAATAGACAAATTTAATAGTTCTTTATAAGACTTGGTACAGAAAATTAAAAACTATGAAATCCAGCTATTGAAAAGTGTAATTTCAAAAGGCCCTTGAATATGTAGCTAAAGACAGCTGATAGCAGAATACAGACATAAAAAAACAATCAAGTGCTCTCTGCCTGACAAGGTGTCCCAGTCTTTCCTGTCTTTTTTATTTCCACATGTGCTCCTAGGTAATATAATGAGGGCATCAGACACGCTGTGATTTCTTGTAGAAATGTGAGCCTCATCCTAAAGRCTAAGGGCAGAGTCCCTTCAGGTCTTCTCTTTACAGCCTGCTGTCTGTTTATTTCTTTCCAGCTGGACACAAACAGTTTCCCACCTGGCTGGATGCATCAGGAGATGTATATCTGAGTTTATATGGCAAGAGGAAGTCCAAGTCACTACTAAGGCACAAGCTGGTGTTCAGCACTACTGCATTGCTGGAAAYACACATCCCTTCAGCTGTTGTGGACCTCCTGCAACTTTCTTTCTGCTGAAGGTGACCCTGGTCATGGCCATAGTGTTTTGACTGTTGGCAGAAAGCTCTAATCAAGTCACTAGGCTTCTAATGCAGAATTTTAGCCTAAAAATCTTYCTGCTTACGCAGCAAGTGCTGATCTAGATGATGAAAAGTGATCTGTATAACATAATTACATGTTATTACTCCTTACCACATTAGAAGAATAAAGACCGTATTGGAATTTCCAAGTTAATAACTTCAAAGATAATTGTCCTATGCTAAGACATTAGCAGTAAGCTCCAGCATAACAGCTCAGATCTTGCAAGGTTTGCTAATACTGTTTTTATTAAGGAGTGGCATAAAGCAATGATGTGTACTGTTCAGTACAAAGATCACACCAGGAACAACAGTGAGGTAAGAGAATTCCCTCTCCTCACTCATCTTTCACTGTAAAAAACCTAGCAGCTACCTTTAGATGTATTTTTTACAAGAATCTGGATGTAACAGATTAAATTAGAACAAAAAAATCACTCTAATCTGGAAGGAAAGGAACTTACTAGATAGAAGTCGTAATAATACCTTGAGAAGACTGACCCGGAACAGAGACTRGACAGAGCTAACAGAATAAAATGGGTATTTATTTAAAGGCTTTTAAGGATACACCTTAGGCTGTACAAGAGCCTGAGCAGGGCTACACCCAAGGTGGACCCAAAATGGTCACAAATTACAYGACCAGTCATGAGGTCTCACACTTTTATAAGTTTTGGTCCATTTGCATATTGGGGTTTAATTGTCCAATTACAGCTTCAGGTTGTGAGGTCTCATCCTTCTTGTTCCTCCCTTGAGTTCACTGTTGTTTATGCTTTGGGGCCTGAAAGTTGTCCTTGGTCTTCARCAGGGAAAGGATTTGTTTTGTCTGCCTAATCTGTGAAGAGAGCTTACTGCCACTTAATATGAAGCTCAGAACTACACCCCTAGGCAGCACAGAATCTGAAAAACATGAAAGTGAAAACTTAAGGCATCATTTTCCTCCTCTTTCTTGATCTTTTCATGATCTTTGGCTTCTTCATTCAAGGAAATCAAAGTTGCTGACTGGAGAGGGGATGAACTTTTGTGATGGCTGCAGCTGAGTGTGAGTTTAGTTGGTTCAAATAGAAACATTTGTGACCCTTTTCTCAAACAGTGATATTCTCTGAAAGTGACCGATCAGGACTTGTCAACACACACACACTGGTCCTCACTTTTGTTGTACCTTCTGTAATCCAGAATGTCTGCACATAGATTTCTGAAATTTTTTGCTTTCAAAAAATAATTTCTAGCTTTAGAAATCTATATAGTGATACATGGTAATGATGCGTATGTGTGTGTGTGTGCGTGTGTGTGTATGTTTATATATATAAAAAGATTTTTTTTATGRTACTGAATATCTAAACCTTTAATTTTAGAAAGGAAATTTAAGGATCAGTGTTTATTGAAGTTAGTAATTGACAGATGTTTATGTCTAGATAAGGAGAAAGCTCTGTTCCAYCCTCACTGCATGAAAAGGCTCATTTAGTTTCAGTGAAGTTTCTCGGAAAATCCTCAAAGTGACAGCAGGGTTAAAAAAGTGCCATTGCAGATGCAGTCTCAGAAAGATTCACTTGGCACAAACACCATCTCTGAAAATGTGTGTAGATCCAGAAAACCAATATAAATCAGATGGCAGGCTTCACAGAAYGAAGAACGGAATTTAATTAAATTCCATCTCATCTGCATTCACACCAATAGGCACCTCTGAACTTAAAAAAAAAAAAATCTGATTTCACCATAATATTGGAAAACATTTGCTGAAGTGCAGCTTGTAATATTTTCCAGAAGAATTGTACTTGTTWTCAGCATGAAATCCTTTCTGTACTTTGGGCAAATGTCTCAACCGCAGATGATTTTGTGTCAGAAGCAATCATTTTATTTGTGGAGCTGGTTGAGAGCATCTATGATTCTACCCTCTATTGTACACAAACTTAATTTCAATAACATGCATGTGGCTTATAAAACATTTTTTTTGCAGAACAACAATTACTGTATATTTCGTATATTTTAAGATTGACGCTTATCTTTATCGAAGAGTAATTAAATTTCGTCACTGGAGTTGACTAACATTTTGACTRACAAATACTGCCAGATGCTAAATAATATTTCTGAAAAGGACAAAGTCAAAACCAAGGATTCTCAGTCCTGTTAAGATAGCCAAATTTAAAGGAATGGTTCCTTTTGAWATCTATGACTACATGTATTCCAAAAAATTTCAATTTGGTGTGGTTTTTTTMATATTTTCAGAGGCTATCATAGTCCCTATGGTAATTGTGAATGCTGCTGGACTCATCTTCAAGATGCTCTGAGGATGCAATGAAATCATTTAAAAATAAGAGCATGGAACAGAATATATAYGACAAAAGGTTAATTAGCATGTATAAGGGTTTATACAGAGAAATGCCATTCACTGAGAGATATTAAAAGACTGTTTCAGAGGGATATTATTAGCTAGAAAGCCCAAAAACATCTGTTTCAGAGGKAGATTATTAATTAGAAAGCCCAAAACACCAACAGGCAGCTAAAACTAAAAGCAAAAACACTGCTTGCCAACAAAAACCAAAATAAAATTAAAAATAAAAAGAAGAAAAAGGGAAATTTGTAACAGTAAAAGGATATTTCTGCACAGTTAGGTTGTCTAATGCGCTGTTAATATTGTTATTATGTCTTGTAATATCTTTATTATGTGTTTATAATAATAAAAAGGTGCAGAAGTAAGAGTTAGTAGCACTAGTTCCATAATAAGATTATTAATCACTCAGAATTTAGTGATATTGAACATAATTGATTGTGACCAAAGAAGAATTGCAGTGGACAGCACTTTTTAAAAATCTTTTTCAAAAAATATTTCAATATTCCCTGTGGAGTACCAATTCAAAGGAAATAAAACTAAAAAKAAGTAAACACTGAAACTTTTAATACAAGACATACTTCTGAGAACCTTATATTCACCGAATGAAAAAAAAAAAATCTTACTAAGGGGATAATAGCAAGCGAGAGTGTTCCTGGCTTAATAGAATTATAATAAACATTTTTAACCTTCTCCCTAGTTTTGGACAGAAAATTATCTATTTCTCTCAAGGYTTTCTTGTCTCTCAATCATTAATATAATTTTTATTTTAATTCTTCAGTATTGATTTGTTTTTGTTCTACTGTTTCTATTATTACTAGAGATAAATTCCATTTTCATTTATAGAACTGATAGCGATTGCTATCCATTTCTCTTTTAAGTAAATACATAGGATTTTTTGTATGAACAATGTGAATATTTAGTCACTAAAACTGCTGCTAAGTGGAGTGCCAGATTCATCATCTCATCAAACAAAAGTTTTGGACATAAAATAATAAAAGCCTGGTCCAGTTTGACTAGATGAAAATTAAAGGTCTGCAAYTACAAGAGGTCATATCATCATGACATTATGATTCTTCTTTGCCCTAAACTTGATGAAAAATTATTGAAGATGCTGTCGTTCCCTAGCATAATTCAAGGACTCAATTCTTAYAGTTCCATGCTTGTAACTCACATGAAGTACCAGCATTAAAGTTTAAATTTGAAGAAAAACTGCACTGAGCATCTGCCTTTCTTCCCACATTTTTTATAAATATTTAAGCAATAMAAGTAATTTAGCAAATTAAMACTTACACAAAGAAGAYGCCAGAAGTAGTTAAGAAAGAAGATGAAGCCTCTATCTACACTCATGCACAGAATTATACGTATTATACACACAATATACTAGTGTCACAGGATCCCAAGATGATTAGAGGCTGTAAGAGACTTCTAGAGATCATCCAGTCCAACTTCCCTGCCAAGGCATGGTCACCCTGAACAGTGACACAGGAACACGTCCAGGTGGATTTTGCATGTCTCCAGAGAGGGAGACTTCAGAATCAGCCTGGACAGCCTGTTCCAGTGCTCTGCTACCCTCAGTGTGAAGAGGTTATTCCTCATGCTGAGGAGAAACTTCTTCTGTTTTAGTTTATGGTCATTTGCTCTTTGTCCTGTTTCTGGGCACCACTGAAAAGAGTCTGGCACCATCCTCTTGGCACCCRCCTTAGAGATGTTTGTRTGCAWTGATGCAACCCCCTCTCAGTCTTCTCCAGACTAAGCAGGCCCAGCTCCCATGGTCTCTCCTTATAAAAGAGATGCTCCAGGCCCCAAATCATCTCTGTGGCCTCTGCTGGACCCTCTCCAGAAGATCCTTGTCTTTTTTATACTGAGGAGCCCAGATGGACACAACATTCCAGCTGTGGCCTGACTAGATCCATTTAGAGGAGCAGGATCACCACCCTTGGCCTGCAGGCCACAGTCTTCCCAAGGCACTCCAGGATACCAGGATTGCTTCAAATGAGGAATATTCATCTGGAAGCCATGCAAAATGTACAGCTGTGTCTATGGAGTTAATACAGTTTTCCCAGGCTCATAGAATCWTAAGAAAATGTATGTTTTCCCGTGGCTGCTTCTTCAGGGATGGAGAAATCCTGCAGTAACGCAGAGCTCATTGGTACAGTTTCTATGCTCTCACTCATCCAGAGAGGACTGGCAAGAGTGTCCAAGTTTGCCAGTAGCTGGAAGAATTTCTAGAAAATCTCTTTAACATAAACAAAATAMATTTATGGACTACTTCAGATATCACTAGAAACTAGCTTCCAACAACATTCTAATCCTCTGAGCTATGAAACAGTTCTAGATTTTCATCAAACTGCCTAATGCAGAACACCAGTGGTCAACTCGTGTTGAAAGACTACTTACAAAAGAAAGCGACTGAAAATCAATCTAAAAAAAAAAAGTAAATTTTAATGAGAAAACAAGTATTTCAACTCCATAATACTAGCAAATGATTAAAGATGAATATGGGATATTTAGCATCATAAAACAAGCTATAAAATTGATGAATAGAATATTCCCAAAATACTCTCACAAATAAATCACATAGACAGTATTGAAACAATGATTAAATTCCTGCTTAACTCACAATATCACTAAAGATTAAGTATCATGTTTGAAATAATTAACTTATAAATTGAACCTTTAAAAAGGTTTTTCTTACCTTTTATTTTATTCCTCGTGTACTGCATATACAAAGACTAGATGATTTTTTTTTCAGCTGAGCCTTTGCAAAAATACTTAGATATAAACATAAGATGGTCTTCCTGGAATCCATGAAAACAAGAATGAAGTCATTAATAAGATCTGTGAGTTAAAATTCTTCAGTCATGATGACAACATGGCYTTGAAAATGCAATGTTTTAACATGGAAGACTCTCAGCAACCAACATTCTGTGCTGTGGGCAGAGTCAGGAGTGAAAAAAAGACAGTAAACCCACCCCAGGTGACTCCCTATGTCACCGATCTAAGTTACAGTAATTTGAATACATAAATGATAAGTCAACTTTACACAGTACAAAATGTTTCAAAGTCATTCCAGAGCCAGTAGAATCAATGTCAACATATCCAGGTTCAATTCCACATTAGTATTGATAGTTMATTTCCCAGTTGTGGGGTTATCATATCTGAGCAATGCCACCCTAAAATATGTAGGCATGGTGCTACAAACTACTCTGGATATTTCTTCATGTTATTGCATCATGTATATATTGTATATTATTTAACATTTCCTTTCATGCTTCTAAATGTTTGCATTTCTAACATAACTGCTTTAATGAATACATTTTGAACAGCAAACCAACATTCTTCATTTAAAGAAATAACTGAAGACAGTAAAATTTATAAAGTATCTTGCTTGTATTTTTTTTTTTAAATTTAGAAATTTGCTAAAATTAACTCTGTCATTAAAAAACCTTTTGGTTATACTTCATGATAAGCAACAGTATTTGTTGGATTATAATAAATAAATAAGCCTGAAGAATAGTAGAGTTTTATTAAACTTAATCACCTGTGCTGCTTATTTATCAAAGTTATACTCGGTGGAATATACATGATGGTAATTGGTGAGGCTTGATGAATTTGTGTTTTGCTATCTGTTCATGTGTCACAGAAATCAAGATCAACCTTCACCCTCTAAATATCTCATCTGCTTTCATTTAGATTGTGTATCCCGCCCCCTCAAATTTTAATTCACTCTRTACACATATTTGACTGAAAGATGAGTTTCAGTTGACTTCTAAGCCTTGATGAGAAGAAATAAAAATTTTTAGCACACACATCGAAACAAATATACTATAATTATAACAGATTCCTCCGTGAAGCTTTTCCTAATATACTGTTCCAGATGGCAGGTTCCTAATAAGCTTAAAAGCTTCATGGATAAAACCCTGGACATTAGAACTGATAAATAAATGGCTTTAAAACAAAGAAGAAGAAAAAATTTAAAGTTGCAGAGGTCAGTCAGTACTCTGAACCCTGAGATTTTAATCCCTTTAAAGCATACAGATAAGAGGACCATCTGCAAACTAATTCAATTTAGAGATGGCTGTGCACAACTAATTCCTTGCTAGAGGTAGAAAAATGAACCAACTTGCTTAGAGCAAATAATTTTTTTTCTGTAAAGCAAAACATACACAAAATCCCCTGTATGTTAGTGCTTGAAAAAAGAAAGGAATGCAGAAAATAAGTAAAAAGATCACTTTCTTATTTAAAAATTAACAAATCAGTTTCATAGACAAGATAAAAACAAGGTAACAAAGGTTTTAAGTGAAGAATAATTAGAAGAACAGATACTTAAAGAAAGAGGAAATACATTTGCACTTCAAAATTTTTACCAATTACAAAAAACTAACTACAGAAAAAGCAAGGGGTCAGAAGGAAAGTGTAGGGGGAGGTTTTCCCACCAAGCAGTCATGGATCTTTCTTCTATAATACTTTGTCACTGTCRGTCACATGTTTGAAGACAATCAGTAAAAATGCATCTAGCTAATTTATCATAAAGATGGTATTTATTAAAGCTAAACCAAAACAAACCAAAAWCCCTCTGGAGGTAATTAACAAACATGAATTTCAGCTGGGCAGTCAATACAAGAGGCTGCAGCAGAAGGTGAACTTGAGCAACTCCAAAGCCACTGCTATTTTGAATATGGATGGTGCAGGTGACAGAAGAAGAAATACACTTCAAAAGTTTCTTGAGGACATCAAAATGAGAAGAWGTGAAAGCAGTGTGGTGAACAAGAGCAAAATCTGAAATTTTATTGATGAGGCTGGGATATCTCAAGAGCCAGCATGAAGCTGAAGTAATTGCAGACTTCTACAGTGAATAGTGGGCYGTCTTTCCATGTATTGTTACAAAAACAAACTACTGGCAGAAGTCTGCATGGAAAACAATGTGAAAAAAAGACAGTTTACTCAGCTGGTGTTTTGGAGGGAATAGAAATCCCATACCTTCTTGATAAGGCATTTGTTAATCTCATCTGATAACATAATTCTGAGATTCACCATAAATAAGAACTGCCTTTTTAAACATCTATTCTGTCCRAATACATTTATTCCACAAATTTCCCTAGAAAGTCCACTGAAACACCAGCAAAACATGGAGAGAAACTGGCAGAGTGTCTGTTGAATAAATGAAGCAGGTTGTATGGGATCCATAATTGGAAACCCCTCAACCTCCAAAAATACACTCTTAGAAATTTCTAGTTTGTCATGCTTAAATTACATTTCAGTTTATTAGCACTTTACAATTAAGACTTAAAGCATTTAATTTGTATTTACTATCTTTCATGAGATTATGATTGTTTCCTTAATTATATGGTGYTTAAAAACCACATCCCCATTTATTTTATAATCAAGATTAACATGCATACCCATAAATGATGACTACAGCAATTTCACAGATTTAATGAAGGTACATAGGAGATTAGAAGTGTTTAAACCTTAAAGAAAATGGCATATTAATTCCAAACATTTACCTTTTCATAAATTTCTCTGTCCTTACCCACAACAAATAACATTTTAAAATTGTAATTAGCCAAGCTTGGACTATAAACAAATCTAATGCACAAAGTGCTGTGAAAACCAGACTATCTGCTAAAATAAAATGAATGGATAAGGAATGTACACTTAGGAATTAAAGCATGTTATTGTCTTGGGTTGTGGAGCCTAAATTGTGTATTCTATTTTCATCTGCTGAAAACAGTTGGGGGGTTGTTCCTCTTTATCTCTTGTTTACTCTGGAGGGAGGGGGCGGGTGCCTTTTGATAATGGCCCAA
>QVAJ01000059.1:1558374-1572426 GCA_003546035.1 Mixornis gularis | reverse complement strand
TGGTGGGGTGGTTTTGTTTTTCTACCACATTTGTATTATTGATATTCCTAGTAAAGAACTGTTATTCCTATTCCCAAATCTTTGCCTGAGAGCCCTTAATTGCAAAATTATAATTTGGCGGGGGTGGGGGGGTGAGGGGTTTACATTCTCTATTCTAAGGGGAACCCCAGTTTCCCTGGCGGATACCTGTCTTTCTAAACCAAGACAGTTATTTACCTTTAAATTTTYGACAATAATACTTCAGATTAATCTTATCAGTTACCACAGTTATTTTCCTTCAAAGAAAAAGTAAAACAATAACTAATAAAAGCATTTTAACAGCTAAAATTGCTCATAAATAACTTCAAACAACTTATGGAATTCTGTAAAAGCATGAATCTGGGTTCTGCAGTTTGATCACATCATGAAGACTTAAAAAAACTTTTCAAAAAAAATCTTAAAATATTGAGGAATCTCTGAGATTTTTTCCCCATATAGACTACAGTAGGTAACTCTCTTATCATGTGACCAAAYTGGGAGGTTTAAGAAGAGAAAAGGTATTTTCATTAAATTTTTATTTTAGATGCCAAACTTCCACGTAAAGTTCAAACTCAAGGACTAGATGGGCCTCCTTAGCTTTTACTTGAAATAAAAATAATTTAAAAAATCACAATAGCTTTTAATGGAAACAAACTGTTTTGCATTTCAGCTCTGCTCCAGTGCTCCAGGTATGAGATTCAGGGCATCTCTAGGTTCACCAGTTGCCCAATTATGGTGCAATGTTACCAAATGAGGTTCTAAGGTTACTTCCAGAAAATCTGAAATGTTTATCATAAGGAATTGAGTGGCTATAATATGAATTAAAAGGAAAATTCTGAGAGAACAGGGTAAAATAATGCAAATTAGACACAAATCACAAGGAAAARATACATAGGTCAAAGGGTTCCCCTTGGTTTCTCATAACACCACAAGAAAAAGGGTAAAGTTTTTGAACTCACCTGTAGTTCAGGAGGAGTACAGTACCTAGAGCACAGGCTGTCTGAAATATTTTCTACCTCTTCATATTCTTTGTTAAACCAAAACTCTAAACATAAACAAAGTTGCATAAAAATCAGATTACTGAGGTTCAATCTCTGTCTCAAATGAAAAACAGTAAAAATTCTTTTTCACTTGAGTAAGGCCAGAAATTCTCCCTGTGTAATTATTTTCACTGAGGAAGCATAGAAATAAAATAAAAACCTTTTCAGGCAAAGACTGATGTTAAACCCGAGCCTGGTGTTGAGGCTGAGTATGTTGGGAAGCAAAATGAAGTGTTGTTGGTTTTTTTTTGGTTTTTTTTTGTTTTTTTTTTTTTTTTTAATCATCACCCTAAACACCACATTTGGTACCACCATCACTCATTTGATTTTTCAAGATTACAGAGGAGCTTTCTAGTATCTCAGTTGAGTCATAACTGAGATGCAAAGACAGATGGGAAAAAATACAAAACAATGAAATAATGAAACCTTTTCATTTGTTAACCCTGAGTGCAGGTTTCATGGTAAGTATTTTTCATTAAAAATGTGAAAGATCTGAGAGGCTGTGAAGTATTCTACACATTTGCCTCATGATGACCTCAATTAAGCAAAATGTGCAAGCCACTGAATGTTTGTAGTCACTGAATTCACAGTGTAGAAAAGCAGAGTTAGCATGGAATAGTTGACATCTGCAACCAAATTTACACATATTAGTGTACATGCAGCAAAACACATTATAGCAAASAGCTTCACAATGCCTATCCTTACAYACAGCACAGCAAAAGAAATARAAAGGTTAAGGATTTAAACAGAAAAAAAAGGTGAAAACATTATTCTATTTGAATGGTTTTCATTCACTGGTATGTGCTTCTAGAACAGCAATAGATTGGGGTGCCTTCAAACCTAACCCTGTAAAGGTAAGTAAGTAATAATTTTGTTTGAGGTGTATCACTAGAGCAAAGCAGCACAGCCCTACGGACAACAGTGGAAACCGCTGTGGAACACAAAAGGTTCAGTCCATCTACCACCTCTGTTTAGCCTTCATCAGGATGAAACTCAAATGTTGTAGAGCATATTTTGCTAACCTCTTTTCGTACCAATTATCAAATTTTTTTTTTTTTTTTTTTTTAAATTGCAAGGGTTGTGCCACATGTGGAATAGGAGGGGAAAGTACTGGAGTAATATTTCAGAGAGCTTGCATTCTACTTGATTACTTTTTACAGTTTGTCTTTTTGGTATCTAAACCAGTGATTTTTCTTTTTATCAAGATCATTTAATTTTTCCTTGAAGAAAATTAACAAAAAAAATGATAACATGAGAAAAATTCCAATCAAGTTCCAATTCAGACTATTGCTCTATAAAGCGATAACTTTCACTAGACATTGCAGAATATTGTTCAAATTGAAAGTCCACAAAATATTTCTCCAGTAGTGAAAACAATTAAAGTGATCTGGGCTGTAGAAATGGCAGGAARCATCCAACCAGTGTTAAACAATAGGAAGGACTTACTGTTCAGGCAGGCAATTTTCTCTGCATGAGTATAATGTGATTACAAAGGGAGCTGCTGTAGGCTAATGAGCTCCTATTCACAGTTTTTATGGAATGAAACTAAGGGAAGTGTTCAGCATTTCCCCCTGCACTTTCAAGCAGATGGTACTTGGTGAGACAGTGCCCTTCCATGATGCACTGCATAATCTGTGTGCTGCAGCATCACAAAAAGCTCAGAGGTCTCTTCTTTGTGTTGATGACATTTAAGATAGACTAACAGAAACTCCRACAAGGCAAATTGGCTTTTCTGAATGCATTTAACTAATGGGATTTAAAATATATATTATCAGACCCAGCCTCTGCTTATATATGATTTATAACAGGCACAGTTTTCTTCTGTAAACAAAATCTTTTYGTGCTTTTTGTTTGTTTTGTTGTTGTTGGGAGGTTTTTCTCAAACAGGTCATCAGCAAAAATCAAACATGGTTGGTTGAAGATAGTGCTTTTATTAAGAAGATCATCTTCAGCAAATTTTTATTCAAGAAAAAAMCCCCAGAATCTTTTGTTAAAGAAAGAAATATTTATAGCTTTTCTATATCATTGAATTCAATTTGATATAGGAATAGACTCTTCTTTCACATTTACTTTTCAATATATCATCCATTATTTATAGTGGCAGGCATTGAATATGGAAATCAGGACTAAATATCCTTAAATACTGTAGCAGAGTATTATCATAGCTTTCAAGTTCAGAAATTAATCAGAGTATGACTATGGGATTCAAGATATTTTATTTTAAAAATATTTTGCTCAAACCCCATCTAAGAAATCTAAATATTTATGAGATATCCAGGCAAGAGTTTTATGATACCAAACCAAGACTGGCAAAATCAGCAATAAAAAATTAATTTGAAGAGATCCAGTGGACAACAGTTATTTCTCCCTCACTCCTGAACTGCTCCTTGGAAAAGTGTGTCCCAATGGCCCATTACTATTCAAGGCCAACCTCTGAAAAAAATCATCCCCTTTCTCAAGTGAATGAGAAGTAAAAATAAGGTTCAAACAAAAACTTTGAACTTGACTGCAGGAACTGACTGACAAATCAAATTCAAAAAAAGCCCAGGGTCACGTGAATGATATTGCTGTACTGAAATCAGTAGAATCCTTCAGTTTTAGGCAGCTGCACAAACTGGCACAAGGTAGGTGGGCCACATTCACTGTGCTGGTATTTGTCCTCTTGGACTCTTCAGATGGAGACTWAACTGTTTCTTAAGCCTGGCTGTTGTTACATTTGAGCTCAGGGACTGCAAAGCCCAGATTACCACTGCAAAGTCCACACACAGAATAGAGTAATGCAGTCCTTTTGCCAAACGGAAAATATTTTGCTTGTCTTTGTTTTCTTTTGATTGCTCTTCATTCTTGAATTAGATTTCCTTTGCCAGCTCCAGCAAAATAAAAGCAGACTTTGCTGTATTTCTTCTTTGACTGCAGAACTGAAGATCAATGCCTACCTCTAGTTCAGTGACAAAGTTTTATTTAACATTCAAGCTCACTAGAGATGCATTTATTTTGTCTGTATGGAGCTCTTATTCAGTTTTTATTACAAATGCTGTGGGTGATCATCAAACACTATTTGAAGCTGTGTGCAGAGAAATTACACAGGAGCAGAGCAGGTGTTCAGACTGGCCCAGCAACCACAGAAAGCAAACCAGCTCCTTATTTGTCAGACTTATCAAGACTGCTGTTCTCCCAAGATGTATTGTTATAGTAGAAAAATGAAAGGAAATCAGTGCATTTTAGAGATAGCTGTGTTATCCTAGATTATGTTGCTTTCAAAGAGAAATACAACAGTTCTTAAAAAAATTACGGACTTTTGTGGTTTAATTAGCAGTATTACACACAACTTGTTTCTAGGGAAATGGATATACAAACAATACCTCTACTCCTTAGCTGATTCTCATTCAGACAATTGCAAAAATCAGAAAAATCTACATTCTAGGAATTAGCAGAACTTGTCCTTGACATAATGCACAGACTAGGTACCCATGGCTTTGATTGATGAGAACAAGAGATTCTAGTACCCTGCCCTCTCAAAACTCACAGAAGGAAAATGACAAATATGTGCCTACCCTATAGATTAAATGCTCACATGCATTCTGCAGTCATGTCCAGGACTCAARGTAAAGCTCAAAACCTGGTAAATGAGAACATTTTTTTCCCCTATTTCTACCACTAAGTCTCTATGTTTCCTTAGTGAGCAAAATTAACACCAGTTTCAGTAATTTGCAGTTTGCTCATAATCTAAAAGGAACTTGGAGATTTAATAGAAAATTTGCTTTCAAAAATAGGGCTTTATGACATTGAAGAGACAGGGTGGAACAGCATAATGATTCCTGYTTTTAGGACTAAAAGCACTGTAACATCAAAGGGCATTTTGTCAATGCATAGATCCACACAATATACATTTTCAGTTTGCAAATATTAATCCACAGTTGCCACTTTATTTTCCATTAGCATCCTTTTATGGAAAGCCTGTCTTAAACAGTTTTCTCTCCATTCCATCATACTTATGTCATAAAGAACAGTATTTAGTCCATCTTAAACTCATGGAAACAGTGAAAAAGCTTATTAGTAAATGTACTGATGCACCGTTTTCTTGCTCTTCAAAATTTTAAAAACATAGAAACATTATAAAGATGGCTTCTTATTCTCAGTGGTATGATTTTATTGCTATTTTTCCAGAAGAAATCTCAATAATTTATCGAAATTTACAATATTGATATGGAGGAAGAATCCAGTGCAGTCTTGTAAACATCTACAGAGCTCTAGGATTTTCTGTATCCTTCAGACTGAATTAGTTTTGGCTCTCAGCAGAGAGCTCTGTGTGGTAGGAATCACAACCTGGTTGTCATTATTTCTACACTGACATCAGAAAAGCTCTCAACTGCTTTGACTGAAGTAGGGATTGACATGGTATTAATCTAAAAAACTGATAAGAATGCAGTCATTTATTGAGCTAGTTCAATTCTCCTGTGATTGTTTGGAGAACGATGTTAAAGSTAGGAAATAAGGTACTGTATTTTAAATTTTGCAGAATGGCAGCCCTGGAGCACAYGCAAGTCTTCATACAAGTGCCTCCAGGGGTTCATTCATGTTAAAGGAATAGTTAGGCATGAGAGATGATGTTCTCCTTCAGCATCAGGTAGGACTGTTGCTTAGATACAAAGACTGTCCTTTTATTTGTATTCTTCAGAGGAGATGCAGCATTGCCCTAAGCCTCACTCCTATGCTAATGCAGCTCTACAATTGCCCTACGTGACACTATCTGTTCCTTAAAAAGAAAAAAAGAAGGATTCATGAAAACCTTAGGATGCACCTTCCTAATTGTTTCCATTAATTCGTCATAATAAGAGTCTGAAAATTTGAGAATACAGAAATGTTGTGTGAAAAGATTACGMTATTCCATAGCTCTTTTAATGTWAACTGAGACCAAGAAATTATTTGGATGGACCTTTGAATACATTTCCCTCTTAAAAACAATTTTTTTATTTTCTGGTAAACAGTTGCATAGGCGAAGTAACTACATCTGCTCTGAGATTTCAGATTATATTGCTTCTGGGGGAAAAAAAAAATCCTTCTCTTAACAAAATAAAAYGTCTATATATATTGTTTTCCTGCTTTAAGTTATACACTACCAGAATGAAATATAAATTATTTGTGCAAAAATAAGAGATACTTTAATGAAAAAGAGAATCCACTTTGTTTTATTCTTAGAGGAATATACTCAAAAAATAATTGACTAGTAAATGCATACTTATGACATTTCTTTCCTTATTTCAGATGGGTCTTGTTTTCGTTCTTCTGTTTTAAAGATGCATAAAAAATACCTATATATAATAACATCTATTAACACAAATATTCCAGAATATTTTGGAAAAGATAACAAATATTATACTCTTATTCAGTCTCAGTCTTACATTTRTTTCTCATAAACATCCATTTCATTGGTGATGTGTCTGTGTGTTTTACTTTGAATTTACAAGGTTTTACAAACCAATTTTTTTTGTTGTTGTTACAATTTGCAATGTAATTCTTAYCTATTTTGGACTATCACAACAATCACTTAACACCACAAAAAATGTGTTTCTCCATGAGAAATGTTTATGGATTAGAAATCAACTCTGCTCTAAGATATTTATATATATATAAATATATATTAGATATATAAATATCTAATATATATTTATATATCTAATATATATTTATATTTATATATATATATTAGATATATATTTATATATATATATCTAAGATATTTATATATATGTATACATACATACATACATTACATTAAAAAATCTGTAAGGMCTTTGTGCCACAATGTTTAAATTATCATTTACCATAAAAAAAACCCTTCAGATGTAGCTGTCAGTGTTATTTTTAGTTCCTGCTCAATATCACAAACAAAATTACTAATTTATACAAATGTACACACATATATGCACTGCTTTTCTACTAGCTTAACCAGAAACAGGGTTGAAGCCATCATAGGATATGAAATTCATTAACTATAAAGTGTTAAGGTGAATTTTGTCCTTCAAAACAAGGTGGGTTTATCATAGTACCCTGTCTTGACAGTTCCTGCAAATTGCAAACCACACCTGATAATCAGCTAGAATAATGGCAGCTGTCATAGGCCAAGACTGGTGAGTGACTGCACTAAAAATAAACCTTCCAAGTGACCATATGACTATGTTMATATAGTTTTCTAGTACTGTAGTAGTACTTTTCCAGGGCTGTGATTATAAGTACAGAAAGAAGGGCTCATCAAAAGTTAAGGGCTCATCAAAAAGCATTACACTGTCTAGAACAGGTTTACTGTGCTACACTAAACATGGTTTCTTGTGTAAAAGATAATGTCGTCAAAAAAACCCTCAGAATTTTAAGATRATTTTTAAAAAATGGACATAGAAAATCCAGTTCCCTATAATACCATAAGCCCTGGACGTGTATTTTCACTTTTTACTCAATTACATAATTCTTGAAAGTTTCAACTGCACTTTCATTCACTATATTATCAATGAGTCTCTGATATTAAAGTTGTAAATGTCAAAAGTTTATGGATCTTTTCCAGCTCTCTTTCTTACCTCAGAACTTGTGTTTTTTTTCCTTTTGTTCCAAACTCTTTTCTTCTGTAAGATGTAAAAAATTTTGAAGAAGGTTCTTTGAAGCTTTAAATAGTAATACTAGTAATGTTAACAAAGGTTATGTTACATTTATATGTTTTAATTAATGTTAGATTTTTGTAATATAAAATAATCATTAGTAAAATCTTTGCTCATTTTGAAGGTTCTCATAATTGTTTCCATGGCAGTAAAACCAGAGAAATATAATCTTTACTCACCAAGACCAACCATTCAAAATCTTATTTATTTTTTCTGAAGTGTTTTCTCGGCAAGCTGTGATGCCAAAATGATGACATTTCTTTGAAATCTAGGAAAAATGTCCCTAGGAACATTCTTGGTGATTAAAAATTTCTTTATATTTCTGAAAAAGGTTTCAAATTTTCTCATCTCAGATTGAACTTATACCASTCTTTGCAACATTAATAGTAACCAAGACACTAAATCACAGCTTTACCTRTCCTGGTATCACTAATTTTTGTAGTGTCAAGTAAGGAGTCTTTAAAGGGGTGTTAATTTGATATTTCCAGAATAGCAAGAGCTGATAAAACTGAAGGAGACCAGGATTACTCTAAAAAAGGGAGTGTTGCTGGGGCGTTCTCTTGAGATTCCTGACAGATTCAACTGTTGCTGAGCAAACTGCACTGATGTCTGTTTCATGGATCATGATGTTTATCTTTGGAGTTGCAAAACGACTGTATGTGTTCGCTAGTGTCAAACTGACATTTAATTACCTGCATTACACTAAGTGAAGAAACTATTGTGAGTTTGCTTATAACAGTAATAWTTACAACACTGTAGAATACTTATTTTAGGCATGGCTGAAGAATAATCTGATGTGGGTTTTGGGTTGTTTTTTTTTTTTTTTTTATAAATAGTCTCATTCAGTAGGAGAAATTCAGATCAAATTCCAGGAAGTCAAATATTCAAGTTCACCTTCCCACCATCTGGATTGTTATCTCAGCANGTAATAATAATAATGATGATGATGGTGATGATAATGTGTGGAAGCAAAATTCCACTTTCCCAACATCACCTTCTCCCTTTTTTTTTTTTTTTTTTTTTTAAATAGTCTCATTCAGTAGGAGAAATTCAGATCAAATTCCAGGAAGTCAAATATTCAAGTTCACCTTCCCACCATCTGGATTGTTATCTCAGCAAGTGCTACCTGCAGTTTTATTCTTAGAGTTATGTCATATTAAATCCTGAGGAAAATAATGAAAACTAAATATATCTCTCTTTCCAATGTCAATCTTTTTTATGAATGAAAAATGAATAATCTTTTTGCAACATTCTCACTCTCAATATCCAATTTTACTCCATCTACAGAATTATGTTATTCATTATTCTGTGTGAGTAAAGTCCCTCTAGAAAGGGACTACATGAAGTCCAGAGCAATTTCCATCAGAAAGATAAGTAAGTAAATATATTCCATTACTGCAGTCTTCGAAAAGTAAGAAATAATATAGATAAGGTTCCATTAAGGCAGTGGTTGCAACTGCAGTGAAGARAATTTATTTATAGGCTGTTACTCCTTGCACTCTGTGCATAAGTCATCATATATATTACCACTTGTAGATAGACACTTCGAATTCAAGTTACAAATTCAAGAAATGACTCACAGAAAGGATATTTACTTGGGATTGATTTGCAGACTGTGAAAAAACAGCTTGACTACGGTGTAGTAGACACTAAGGCTATGGAGGAGAGATGTGTCTCACTGAGGATGAAGAGCACGTTGCAAAGTGCCTCTAGAGGGAGAGGCACTGCTCTCTTCTCTGTGCTGTGGCACTGAMCACATCACCATCAGCTCTTGATCAGAGAAGCTGCTTGAAAAACTCTAAAATTCTAAAACTAATTTTCCCTTACAGTGTAAAACTGCTACACTGTTTAAGCAGCCAATGTTAACAAATTGTAATTGTCATCTGAGTAGAGGGCTAATATTGATCTCTTCCTGCTTATGGCACATGCATGTCACGGGTCTCAAGGCTAAGGCTCTGCTCTGCTTAATGAAGAGATCATTTGTTTGATTTAGAGTTTCATTGCCTCAAAATAGAAACTTCTGGTGAGAGTATTTCAATCAAAACAATTGCCTGATTATCAGATCATTAATTTTGGTTTTATGTAATGACATTTACAAAAAAGTGAAAAAACATGATCACTTGCTCAAATGAAAATGAATCCTATTTCTTAATTGTCTGTCGTTAGTTTAATTACCATACTAAATCTAATTGTCTCAAASTAATATATWTATCCACACAGAAATATTCTTGATCTTACAAAAAACAAGTTTGTTTTCAGTCCTATGAAATCCTGCTAGTGATTTATAATAGAGTATTAATGAAAAGGCTTCTAAACCAATGTTGCACTCCAATTCAAGCAATAAAAAAACCCATTAATTTTGTGTTCAGACACTTTGGAAAGTAAATAGGCAGAAAAAAAAAAAGAAGCACTAAAGAACAAATAAATATAATCAACATCTCCTCTGTATAATGTCCCACAGCAATTGAGTATTCTGTCAACAGGTCTTAGTCAAACAGTATCAACTAGGAAAAATTCATCAGAAACAGATACTGCACAAAAGATACCCCAAATACATGTGCAACAGCCCAACAGACTGATGCTTCAGACTTCCCCTTACATCTAATGCTCAGATAAAATTTCATAGAGCTTTCAGCCGAAGCTATTTACTCTGTGACAGTGTTGCCAGGTATAAAACACAAAACYCTTTCAAACAGCATTATGAATGACTATATTTAACCAAATAAATGTTTAATGAAAGATTTCAGGTGCACAAAATATTGCTATATGTACATAAGATACAATACTTCTACAATTTTTAGTAGGGTTAATTAATTTGTATATCTAGCCAATACATCCAATAGGAGATTAGTTACCCCAGCAACCTACCCCTCGCTCAGCCCCTTAGAACTGATCCAGGGGCTTCTTTGCCCTATTTTCTTGTTATGTCTCTTAAGTTYTGGTAGAGAAAAAGATGTCCTTGTCAGGAATTGTCTTCTTAAGAACAAGACTAAACAAAATTTCAGGAATATAATAATAAGGAATTAGGTAAACTTTGAAACAGGGTAGGAAAGGTACTGAAAGATATATTTCTATATGTTATGAATCCACAAAGCTACAAATATGAAAAAGGCTAAAAATCATTAGGCATCAACAGCCCACGCTGTTCTGGATATGGTAACTGGAATATACATACATCCTTGTTCCCAACACCTAAGACTATTTCCAAACTTAAATACAAACACTGGGATCYGGACATTTGCTGGGTTTCCATATATTTTACTATATCACTCAGTCTCCTGAAAAATCCACATCAAAATCATGACAAAGAAATATCTGTTGATTATTCTTTTTGGCAATGAGTTATAGTACTCATTGATGTAGCCATAGGTTCTCCATTAACTACACCAGAGTGAGACATCAGACAGGGRAAATGGGGACAGGACTGGACATCACATAATCCTTGAAATAACCACAGACACATGAAAAGCTAACACTAACATGATACGCAGCCACCAGATTTTCTGCCACCAAATTTTTTACAGTGTCTCCACAGCAACAAAGAACATGATCCCCTGCCACCAAACCTCATAACAAATATTGAATTTGGCAATAAAACTGAACTTGCCTCCCAGTATAGAAATGGAACCCGAAACACAAGATCATAACTGCTGTTTATGAAAATAATTGTGCCCCAAGATGACATAACTCTTATAGTAAAGAGGTGAAGTCCTTAAGCAAGTTACAAGGGTTGCATGAAAAAAAAAAACTTGCATGGGTGTACTTGATTTTATATTAATCATCTATTTGCATTATTTCATAAGATTTAAATGGCAACTAAATTCATCAGAACTCCAAACACATACTAAAAATTAGAAAAAAGAGAAACATTTATATCCTTACATTTCCCCTTCATGTCTCATCACCATCTAAACCATAAAGTTAAAATAAGCCCTGGATGCATCACARTCACAGCAGTCATAATTTTCAAACCTCATATGAAGACTTTTGCAAAACAGTTTTAGCTTTGATCTTGGATATAAAATGTATATGAATTCAATCTTGAGCAGTTTATCTGTACTGCATACTATCAGCAGTGAATGAGTTTTTTTCTTGTCTAAAACCCAATTTCTAATGCAATAGGAATGAGATATTAGATTGCAGAAGTGATTGAGGTCTGCTATAGAGAGAAACTCCATTTGAGAGTTTATTTCTGACTTAAAATTGAAATTTAATGCTCAGGGGTTGGGGGGTTTTTTTAGATGAGAAAAAAAAATTGTATTTAAAAGAAAAGAATTTTTGCAGGCATAAAAACAAGGTACATTTTTTTTGTGAAATCAGAGGTTTATTCAGAATCAATCTCCCAAAGAACTTCAGAGTGTTTATTACCCACAGAAATACTACATGCTTAACTTTGATATACTAGTTCAACTACACTGAGTTCCAGTTTCATAATCAGCAATAAAAGTTCTGTGGTCCCTTAAGAAAATTTTAATCTTCAAGGAWAAATACAGAAACAGGATAGTATTAGATACCAAAGAGTACATTAAGAAAAAAATTATAAGGCATTACATATAAAAAAAAAAGCCCACAATCATCTAATGAAGTAAAAAACTCTTGTTATCCATCAAGGTCAATCACATCTCATTCACAAATGAGAATTTGTGAAATTCTGTAACAAAGTAGTTGCCTTTTTTTTTTTTTTTTTTAATACCAAATAACAAACTCAAGCCAGGTATAGAAAAAGATAATTTCTTTACAGTCTTAAAAAACCCCAAACTTTAATATATAATGTTAATATAGATGGACAAATACAGCTACAAAATTAATAAAATACAGCTGTATATAATGCTTTTAGTAATATATACATAATCGTAAGTTATATTAATGCAATAATTATTTTATTGATATTTCTAGTCTTAAATACAGTTTAAAAGTACTGAGATAGAACATAAGACTAAAAAGGTAGAATGGATTTTCAATATTGTCCTTGAAACAATTTTTTTTTTATATAATATAGGACTTATGTAAGCCTGTAAACTTCTCTGAGTTCTATGGTATTTCCATTTGGTTGTGAATCAAGTCTGAGTCTGTAATCCATGAACATCCTCTGATAAAGAAAGACACTAAGAAAATTTGCACTTCTAAAACCCCAATGTTATGCTTTCTCACCACTCTGAAATGGAAATCAGTAACATTTCACAGCTTTTACAATGCTTAAAAAATTTAAACAAATTCCTTAAAGGAATCTGGACCTGAAAAAGCACCTTCATTATTATTCTGCATAATTGGAATAATCATCTAAAGGTGATGTACTATATTAGTCACTTTCATTACACAGGTGCCTTCAGACTGGACTGAAGTCCCATTATGCAAACACAGGATCTTCTCAGAGTTTAAAAGCTACATAACACAAGGYGAAGAAAGAGACATTACACATGTCAGTGTTAGAGCCCCAAATATTGTGTTGGCTCATGTTTACTCATTTTCCAAAGCTACTTCAAAAATATAGTGAACTACTTAAGAGATAGAAGGGTACAAATGGGCTAGGACAGGTGTTAGGAGTCACTTCTGGGGCAGGGCARCCGAGGTTCTTGATAGTAGATCCCTTGGGGTTAATTAGTGTGAAATAACATGATGGTCTTTGTTTGACTGGTGATATGTGTGGGAGGAGTTGCTTCCTTTCACACAGTTTGCCAGAGCAGGAATTTTTGTCTTGTGTTAACCAGGATATGCTAACTGGGTCTTGCCCCCACCAGTCCAGGAATCAGCACCTTCCTGTTGCMAATTCCTCCCTTCTGTGCTCATCTCAAGTTCCCACTCTGGTGATTTATSTTATGGCAAATTCCTTCCGTGGCCTCGACAGTGTTTGAGACAGGCAATGGTGCTCTTCAACTCCTTACAGCAGGATATACAGGAAACTAAGAGAGAAAAGTAATGCAACAGAAAGTTATGCAGGTAGGCATGAAGTTGAGATCAACACTGAAAGCAAATTAAATATTAAAGAAAGAGTAAAAATAATTAGAAATATGAAGCTCTGGAGCACACATCAGCTCTTAAGCAAGGCTAAGAAACTGCCTGGAGAAGTGTAAGCTGAGTCTATTGGAATCAATTCTACCATTTTACCATCAACAACAACTAAGTCCAGAAAGGTTCCCCAGTATAGAATGGCACTGGGGAGCTGCTTCACCRGCTAGCTCGCTCCCTGGCCTCTATATAAGAGAGGCTTGGTGGGTCTGAACCTCAGGCTGAAGCGTGGTCRAYRGYGTGGAAGAAAGAGTGGACTCTGCTTGGGTTTCACCTGGTTTTATTCCTCCGGGGTACCTCCATGGGCAGATGGACACAGCAGAGAGGATGAGATCCCC
>QVAJ01000059.1:1515259-1550826 GCA_003546035.1 Mixornis gularis | reverse complement strand
AACTATTTACTTTTGCCTTGTTTACATCTTCCAAGATCAGATGCAGGCAGTAGAGTCTTTTTCCATTTCTCTAACCAAATACTCATAAATATTCTCAAGACCCTACAGAGGCAAAATCCTTCTTAACTGTTATGATTCATTGGGCAACAAGTTACACATGGACTAAGTGAAGGCAAGGTCGATATCTCCCATGAGGTCCAACATATCTCAGTATTGATTGAAGCACTGAAATCAATGGAATTATAATTGGACAGAACTTTTAAGTAACTAGAAGCCCTACTGAAAACTTTGAGGGCTTAACAAATGTCAGAGGGAAATCCTTGCAATTCACATATCTAGAAAAAATATTGCCACGGATTTTTGCCTCGACCATAGATATTTTTGAAGTCTTGAATGACACTCTGCAGTGCCTGTCTGGCACCCAAATAGAAATTTCAGAAGATGGGCCAGGGGAAGGGTAAACAAAGAGTTCACTACAACAGAGGTATCTATGATAACATTAATGTACTTTCTCTACAGTTTTCAGTACATACAAAATACTTTTTCAACCATCTGATTCCTGGTGGGGACTAATACTCCATGGATAGGTCTCCTGTGATGTAGCATTTCAGGATCATTGTCCMAACTCTTATCAAAACATGACTGCAGAATTACAGTAATGGTCTTGGTTGTGTGCCATCCTTGAAAGCAGCAGTCCTCACATGTTATTAAGAAGATTTTGAGATCAGTTGCTTTTTTACTGTCCTGGTGTTTTTTGCACAATTTTTTTTTTCCACCACAGTCAAAGTATCATTGAAATAAAGCTCATCAGTTTCTCTGCTTTTCATTAAATTGAGCAGATTTTCGTGTACAATATTTTTGGGGAAAAACATATGTACATACACAGAAAACACATATAAATTTAAAAATACATGTATTTTAGCTATTTTTTTAATATTTATATATAACATCATCTCCGTTCTCATCTATGCAAGCGTTYTGTGTGTGAAGAGAAAATATACTCTCAAAATGCAGTGAAAATAAATTAAATCAGGGACAGAGCAGGCAGATACTCAGCTAATATAAATCACTTTGTTCTACCAATTTCAGAAGAGTTATGTGACCCATTTGGTTTTGAAAATGGCCCTAGACACAACCAGATTGTTTAGTGTATGATAATATTTTTTCTGTAGTGATAACCTTTAATTAAATTTCTTACAACCCACTTTAAAAGCATTAAGAACACAGTAAGCAAACACATGGTAMCTTCTCAACCAAAATAGAAGGGATAGTAAATTATACCCCTTGTATGGAAATTTTTACATTATTTGGAAGGAGTGCAACTATATAAAGTSCATTCACACAGACATTCACACAGAGTCTTTCAGCAGAACTTCACAGCTAAGGAAGATACTACAGGATTTTTCTTTTTTTCTTGAAGCAGAAAAAACTTCATAGATTAACAAAAGCTTAATACATGTTCTGAAATTCTGCATAGTGTGACAAAGGTTATGAATGTTTTCACTATGTCTTCTGAGGCASGTGATATGCTCCATTTTCTACCTAGCAGAACCAAACACATCTCACAGTGGGTTTGATAGSGGTGGTGTATGAAGTTGAACGCAAAACAATCATCACTTCAGTGCCTACTCCACCAAATGTTTTGTAATTCTATAAAAGAAATAGAGTCTTGCATACCAAAGTCACTAATATATGTTCAATCTACATTACTCTGAAAAAAGGGTTAAGAATGGTGTAAGGCAAATTACTCAGACTGAGTAATGTGATAATAGCATTGAGCTGAATAATGAAATTCATAAGGAAAAAGTAAAAAGAAAACTTTAATAATSAAAATAATTGGACAAAAACAAGACCTTAGGTTAAGAATTTACTTTTGTCCTTATTTTTGAGAGATACAGGTTTATAATCAAAGGCCTGTATTGCCTTTTTCATCTTTCCTGGATAGATGTTCAATGCAGTAAGCTAATTTTTCACATTAGTATCTATTATYCTGCACATTTCTTTCAGCTGCCTAAAACTTTTGCTATGTGATTCATCTGCAAAAGAAGAAAGGCAATGAGCATCTCACCAAAAAAGATTAATAAGTAGAGTTGATGGTACGTGATTGTACCAATCAGTGAGCCTAAGCTTGAGAGTTGTACAGTAAGGTCACCTCAACACTATCTGAAAAAGGGTAAGCAGAATCAGCATGAACAGCATCCTAGTCAAGAAAAACTTCTAATTCAAATGCTTACATTTGGCATACATAATACGTGATATCTTTTCCCTGTTGGGCTTTCCTTGTTCTTTCTTTTTAGAACTAATTTGTGGAAAAGAAGTAGAAACTGCACAATACACCTTTTCTTCTTTAACTCCAAGARTATCCTTATCTTGTGGATGATGTGGTAAATAAGTAACATGCCAGGTATTAAACGTTAATAGTCATCCCATTGTCCTTTAGTTCATTTTTGTGGACAGTTCATTAGTGCAGCTGCAAAAGGAAACCTCTTTTATAAAGTCTCCATTGCATATCATTACTACAAGGTCCTTATAATTTCTGCCTTATCTTTTAGTTCTATGTGTCCAAACTTGCATTCTTTTCTTTTCCTGCCTATAAAGAGGAGATGAAATACTGGTAAATACTGGTAGATGGGTGTACAATTTAGGTAATTAATTGTCTTCTATTCAATTTTAATTAATATTTTTTATTTGAGGGGGTGAGTGCGGAGAGGGATTTTGAACTGGTTGAGTTTTCCTTGTCTTTTAATTGTGACTATACACATCTAAGACATTATTTTGGTTTTGGATGTTATATTTTCAACTAGACAAAGCTATTTAATATAGTGCAGAACCATATGCTTCGGTGCTGAGGGTGTTTGTAAACCTCAGGCAAACATCAATTAATATTTTTACCTTTTTTTTTTGAAGGAAAGGATGATATCTTTAAAAAAATGCTACCAGTTTTTTAAATTTATTTTTAAACTAACATTGTGGAATTCTAAAACCACAGGAAAAAATCAAATCCCAGGTGGGTGAGAGCATGAAGGAAAAATTAAAATAAAAAAATTATATCATCTATTAATCTCCAATTATCTGATCGTCACAAGTTGGAGATTTCTTTGCAGTTGCATCCTGTTCATTGACCAAAACCCAAAAGATCATAATATGTAATTACAGTATATTGCAATGTTATTTTAATTCTGACTTTGCTTGGCTACCTTTAGTGGATGATAAGAGGAATTTACTATAATTTTTACAAGTTAGCAATTAATACTATGCACATACTTACATTTCAGATAAATATATTTCATTCATTAATTGCATAATAGTGAACATTATATAACACATAAGTAAAAATAATAATGATCAAATACATGTGATTAAGAAAAATTCTTCTACTTACACCAGAAGGAAAAAAAAATACCTGGAATTAATTGATTTCAATAGGAAATTCAACAGAAGTGTAGTGGGAAAATCTAGTCTTTAAAAAATAGATGAAATTTTTTTGTCATTTTTGAATCCAACTGTAAAAAAGTGGTTAAATAATATAAAGATGCATAACATACTGAATGGAACTCAATATGACCACACATGAAAAATTCTTGCATCTCTTTTTAAATCTTCATACATTCAAGAAARTCTGTTATTCTTCATTCAAAAGAAACAATTAAAATTGCACAGTAACTTCAAATTATCAGAAAATGYTTCTTCATGTTTTCTTCATTCTTTGCACAATTTTCTAGATAAGAATGGAAATAATTTAAAAAAAATCATCTTCTGTTTGACATTAAAATATGACATATTTATATCTGTAAATTTATTTTCCTTTAAAAATAAAGACATGCTTTGCTTTTTTCTAACATCAGGAATCAATTTCCTAAAAAAACMATCAGCCATTTTCAAAAATTAATCTTTGGAAAGCTTGAAGTGCCACATCATCCTGAATATGTTTATAATTTTTTACTTTTAGGCYGATTCTTCACCTGCAGAGAGTAATTTTGTGCAAAAATTCTTCATCAAAACTGCTTTTTTCTGAGATACTCAAAGAAAGTTGGTTCTTGTCATCTGCATAAGCTCTGCCACTGGGAGAATAAAACAAAAGATCTGTCAGACACACAAGCTCCCAGAGAATATAAGTCAGAATAAGTGAGTAAACCTACATAAGATATTCATATGTGAAGACTCTTTTAAATAACAGAGGAAAAAATTCTGTGTCTGTCCTTGTAATAACAAGTTCCAATCTTGTTATTACAACCCCAGCTGCAAAAAACCCAGATAACTTTCTAATTTTTAAAGATTTTCTTGAATTCTCTTGGCTGTTAGACTGGCAATTTCTCTACTAGCAAAGCATCTAGCTACTTAATAGGGAAACATCATGGCACCTCCTCATTTTCTTCCAAAGATTAGTTAGAAACTTTTTTCTTAAATGTCTCAAGACAGGTTCTTGCTATTGATCAGAAAACACTCTTGTAGGAAAAACATAATGGGAAAAGGACTTTGTAGGAGGTAAGATATGATGTAAATTAAGTGATTGTCAATACTCAATCATGAATAAAATGAAATATTTTAAGATTTCAATCTTTATATATTCACATAGTAAAAACCCTATCCCACTCCTTTATGAGGGAACTTTGTTTTGGACATCCTCTAAGTCACTCAGGTATTTCGTTTGAACAATTGTTAATGACTCTGTACTACTACTACTACTTATAATAAATCCCACAAACAGACATCAATACCTCAAAATAAACCAATTACGTACAAGATTTAATGATTTTTTTCCTCAACATACAATAATTTTTTTCACAAAAATCAAGCCTCAAAATCCAATTTCTCTTCAGCTTTTCTCTTTGTTTTGGACAGTCAAGGGCAAAATATGGCACTTTCATTTTGCTACAGAAAAAGTAATACTTTATTTCAATGTTTTTACTGCAGTTGAGGCCTCCTGACATGTTATTAGATTAGTAAGGAAAGTGAAAGAGAGATCTAAAACAGGAATAGGCTGAATACCTTACCATAGAGTGGTTAGAAAAGATCAATGAGAGCAAGTATCAAAGGTTGTTCATCTTCCCAGACAATGCAAATCCAAAGGTCATTTCACCTGAAAAGAGTCAGATTCTTAATACATGGTATCTTGAAGGAAAAAAGTGCAATTTAAACAGTATATGAGATAACTAGACTTCAGAAAATGAAACAAAGAAGGGGTTTTAAAAGTCTGAAAGCAATTCAAATTTAATTTGAAATGGACTGCAGAGCCTTTTAAATTTTATCTTTACATGTTCTTTTAACGTGTAAGAATCCCTTTGAGGACTGGTTTAATCTGCATAAGTACATTATGTGCTTTCACAAGTCTTTCATAATTTGCAGTCCAAATGCTTCAAAATCCTGGTTTCAAAGGTCTTTTGGGGTGAGTTTTTAGAGTTGTGCAGGTTTTTTAAAAATCCATGTTACAGTTAAGAAATGTAATGAAGAAATTTCTTCCCGGGAAAATGATGAAGGGCGATTAGGACACCAGAAATTGAGTCATAGTTAAGTTCCGAATACACTTAAAAATTAAATTTGTAATTATAAACTTATCAGAGATTCATATTGCCCTCTACCAATGTCATTGTTGAGGCAATCATATCCACAATATCTGGTGTAAATTCCATTTCATCTTCCACTCTGCTAATACAAAGTRCTAGCTCTATTACTTCAAGCTCAGTGATTTAGACCAGTTTCATAAACATTCTACAGTAACATAAACTGTCTCTAAGAGAAGGAGAAGCAACTATGAAATATTTTCTCATTTATTTTTCTCCTTTTAGAAMGCTCACAGACAATTTACGGGGATGTAGGATGATGGTGTCTTACAGTGTATCAGCTGCTCCACTGATCATGCCAGGATGATTCAAGACTTCTGGTGTCAAACCCATCAATTCAWCTTGGGTAATTAACTTTGCTCCCACAGATGTTTAGGGTGCCTATGGGTTAATTAACTTGAGGTAGCATTCATCAGGTTAACACCCACAAAGAGTAATCTGCCTACATTGACATTCACTGAGTATTATTTTGACACTTCTGAGAGACTGTGAAAAGAGCTGTTGGAACTTGAAACTGTTGGAAAAGGCATTCTTTCTAAATACAGCTTTGTTAATAAAAAATAAAAAAAAAATCAGATTATGCAATGGTTCTTTCTCATTGTTCTTGACCAATTACAAAGTAACCTGAATCACTAGACCCTAAACTGCCTCAGCTACTGCACCCATGCCGGATGTTGCTCAAATTGTTATCTGGAAGGCTGGATAGATTAAAACTTTTTTTTCTTCTTCTTTATTTAACTAAAATCTAGATCTGTTTTCCTGTTTATGCTTGGAGATATTAAAATATTTTTCAAACTCACCTCTYGCAACCTCTTATGCAACCTCTTAGACCAAGATGTTGGCAATGACTCCGCCTTGCATATTTTCTACCTACTGCTAGAATTCAAACCATCTCTCAGAGAAGATTGGGGACTTGTCAGTACAAGCACTGTTTGCTCCCTAGGGCAGCAAAGACRCAATGTTGCCATTAATTGTATTTTACAATCCCAGGCGGAAAAAAGAAAAATAGGCACTAAGAAAGACTGACATGCACAGTGGGATTTGGTTAGATTATTATTCCTCCCTCTTAAAAAGTACTGAGTTATTGATGCTATGCTATAAAAAAAAATCAATTTCACTGTAAAAGTCTACCCCTTACCAAGGATGACTCAATGAAAAAAATAGCAAAATAAAACACCAAATAACTGACTGGTATTCAAGTACTTACTGACTTCATTTATGCATTTTCATTTCTGAGAGCTAAATAGTTGCCCACCCCTAAGCAAAGAACTTCTCTAGAAAACAGGAAAAACCCAACCCATATACATTTTCTCCAAGAGATAATTTAAAAGGTATCTCCTCTGGCTTTGAAGAGCTTCCTGCAACTGCATCAGACTGCATGATTTCCTATTAAGGCTCCTAAGAAAACTGTACAGATGTATTTAGTCCTATTGATTTTTTTGCAACATTAAAGACCATAGACATGGTCAGTGATTCAAAAGCACTGAAAATTCTTCTTTGGGCCAACAAGAAATAGTAAACATAAGTAAAAAATTAATAGATGCAAATGCTGAGTTATTTCTCTTTCTGTCTGCACTGGTAGAGATATTTTAAGGCATCTCAAGAGTCAATATARTAGTGAAAGAGTTACAAACTCGACAATAGATTAAACCCTTATAAATCCTCAGGTTATGAGTGATGTGGCTACCAGATTGAAGAGCTTTGCCCACTGCTTGCCAAAGCATGTAACGCCACTACAGTTAAGAGAGATTTCTTTGGAGCATTTCTCCAGTGATGTCCATCAAGACATTAYTGCCTTAAGGCAGAGAGCGGGCTGTGGCTTCCAAGGGCTCTTGTTCACTCCCATCCTTGCTGTACCACATGCAATCACGCCAGGTGTACTCAAGGTGCACTAGGCTGACATCTGTCCTCTGTCCAACCTGTTTGGCTGAGTTCCCCTGAGCTGTCTTGAGCCTGTCAGGGCTGCTGCAAACACATACTAGGCTGCACAAAATCTGATGCAATTTGACCACTTGCTGAGGCCACAGCTGAAGGATTCAGCACAGAACWTAGGAAAATCTGGTGTTCACTGTAGTTTGGGGACAGCTTTATCAAATACTATAGGCACATTTGCTATGTCCAATCATCTCCAGGAAGAAATTAGCTTGCAGTTAAGCAAACTAATGCAGCGTCCTTTATTTGATCTTCAGCTTTCTGGAGATACAGAAAATCAATTGAGTTGCAGTGCAGCAATTGTGGGCCTGAGCATAAATGTTCCCTGCCATAAGAGAAATCCCTAATGAAGAGCACTTCTTTATTTCAGCATGCTGTAACAATACATTATCAAGTATTTAAAGCAATTTTACTTCATTCACACCAACAGACAAAGGGATCTGCTCTCCATTCCATTCTTCATCTCTCTGAATACATGTGAAAAGTACCAGGACCTTAAGTTAAACATTCAGCATGGTTTATCTTTAGCCAGGTCTGCTGATATCCATTTTTGTAGTGTTTGAAATGATTCACAACCTATTTTTCAGGAAAAAAAATGTACTCACTTAGCCTGTCAGCATCAACATGTTACATTCTTTGAGACCATACAGTACAGATTTGTATGTGGGTTTCAAAGCAATCACACATATACAACTTGGAAAAATTTGGAGACTCCATGGATCCCAAATTCAGTGGACAAGACCTTCACAAAGCAATTCAAATCCTCACTGTGAATCTTAGAGAAAGAATGAACACTAAAAGTTCCCATGCATGCCATGGAACTACACTGCCTATCCCATTCTCTAGGATGTCAGCTACTGAGCTGAAACACAGAAGGGAGAATATCAAGATTACATTCTCCACTTTGTAAGCAGAACCTAACATAAAAATTAGAAATGGCTTTTGAAAAACTCCAAAACAAGCTGACTCAACACATCTGATTTCTACACCCCCTCCAAATCATAGCACATCCAGATGAAACTCAATACTATTTAAGCAGTTTGATAYGCAAACTCTTTTTTTGGTGGGGGGAAAAAACTAGGCACTTTAGAGCAGTAGATCCAAAACAACCCAGTTCCAGTCCAAACAAATAAAGAAAGCCACAACTACTGAAACCATAGAAGTCTCTCTTCTCTAGTTATTTAAATATTGTTTGGATAAAATTTTGCATGAACATGGCAGAATCTAATATTAATATTTAGCACTAAATTTCAGAAACACTGAGGGATTCATTGTGTCTTTAGAATTCTCACCATCACAGGAAATCCAATATAAAATTTTTCATACTCTTCAAAGACTGTAAATAGCATGATTCATTTTTGTTGCTGCAATTTTGCTGTCAAGTCTTTYGGGTTTTAGTCACCAAGAGTCAGTATCTGAAGTTTTAAACCCCTCAAGCTTCAATTGCATTGTGGTTTTTCACACAAAATTAATATCAATCTTGACGTAAGTATTAGAAAATTACAGCATATTTCAATTACAGTGTAATTAAAAAAAAAACAACCCAAACTTCTACTGAATTGAGCATCACTTCAGAGCAAATTTCTATTTTCACTGTAAAGCCAGTACCAGAATCCTTCACACTAAAAAGTGGTCTGAAAGCAAYTATTAAAGGGATTTTAATGGAACCTAATGTCATCTACAATTCAATTTACAAAATGTGCTACATAGACAAACAATATCATTGCAACAATTCTGAGCTGAAGTTCTAATTAGGCCTAATTTATTTGAAAGGGTTTATAGTTATAAATACAGATTTACAATATTGGAATGTCTTAGTCTATGTATCTGACTGAATTAATATTTCTTGCTTAACACGAACCTATTATTTTAAGTACAAGTTAGAAAGTTTGCACAGTCCTTAGTGTTTCTGCATAGTCCCTTTAGAAACAAATGTGATAATAATTTATGAATTACTATATAGCAGTGTGTCATGATTTAACCCCAGCCAGCAGCCAASCCCCACACAGCTGCTCACTCAYGCCCCCATCAGCAGGATTGGGGAAAGAACTGGAAGGATAAAAGCTGGAAAACTCATGAGTTCATATAAAGACAATTTAAAAGGGAAAGTAAATTTGTACACAGAAGCACAGCAAAACAAGTTGTTGAGTCACCATTTTCCAAGAGCAGACAGGCGTTCAGCCATTTCCAGGAGAGCGGGGTCCCATCACATATGACAGTGATTTGGGAAGACAAATGTTATGACTCCAAACATCTCCCTCTTCCTCCTTCTTTCCCCACTTTATATACTGAGTATGAKGCCACATGGTCTGGAATATGCCTTCAGTCACTTTGGGTTACCTGTCCCAGCTGTGTCTTCTCCCAAGGGAGCACGGCACACAAAAAGCAGAAAAGACCTTGGCTCTGTGCAATCTCCGCTCAGCAATAACTAAAGCATCTCTGTATTATCAATCCTGAGTTCAGCACAAATCCAAAACACAGCCTCATACCAGCCCCTGGGAAGAAAATTAACTCTGCCCCAGCTGAAAACAGTGCATGTGGTTAGATTTATATAAGGAGATACATCTAGGATTGATCTAATCTTTGGTATAAGTTTCAGTCTTTCAGGGTGTTTCAGGAGAGTGCAAACACAAACAGCAGAACTGTAACACTTTTCTAAGCAGAGACTATTCCACACTCCAGTGGAACTAGAAATATGCCCCTAACACACAGGAAAAAATAAAAAACAAGAAGAAAATGGTCTTCCAGAATCAACAGCGATATAAAACAATTCCAAGTCATCAGCCGGTAGTCCTCATTCTGGTTTTGAAAAACTCTAAGCATGTGTTATATCTCAAGGCTTAGTATGCTACTGAAAGAATAATACCCACTGAAAAAAGTGTAGATTTATTTAGAATAACTAAGAAAGATCAGCATTTAAAAAAGGGGTTTTTCTTTTCAATTCTCAAATCTAAAAAATTTGTTGCATGCATTTCCCTTTTTAGCTGATATTGTAGCCACTGATGTACAGGTTTTGAAATGAAGATGAGATACTCCAAACAATGTAGGGATAATAATTTTTAAAATCAATCATAAAAAATATTTTCCACATTATCTAAGTGTTATACATTAAAGTTGGTGTAGGATTTTTTGTTTGTTTGTTTGTTTTAGTTTTAGTTTTGTTTGTTTTTAAATGAGCTCATTATTTATTATCTGCACAGAGTCAGGATGACTTGCTTCCTCTGTAAGATTTTTTGAGCTTTATGTTTTCCTTAGCAAACATCTGAATTTTTTCATCTTCCAAATGTAACTCTTGAAAGAATGGAGGATGGATCTATTTGTCAGAACATTTATCTGAAGGTGAGCAGCTCTGTTTCAAATCTGTTTTCACCTGAGATGCTTCATGCCTTTGACAACAGTTCCCTAAACATCATCTAATTTGAGCCAGAGTCACGCTCCATTGCCCTTGGGGAAATGAGCAACTGTGCAGAAAAGAGCACAAGCTTCAGTGCATCCTGGAAAAAGAAGGATGATGGCTGTGAAGACATACAAGCTGAGTAGTTAATGCTGATACCCCATTTACTCAGGAGTAAAGTTGTCAACTCCAGAACTTTCACTTATTTTCAACAATTCGCCTGATCTACCAGTGGCTTAAGAAACAAGCAGCTGCTGCTTTCAAACTGTGATAGCTCTTTAAAAAAGATGTCATGTTTTTAGCTTATAGGACTTTGGGAAAAAAAAAAAAGTTTTTGTTCTTTACTCCCTCATTCAAAAGGATTTCTTGGGAATCTGGAGAGGTCCCAGTTGACTGGAAGCTGAATAACATCCCAATTTTCAAAAGGGCGAGAAGAATGACCCTGGAAACTACAGGCCTGTCAGTATCATTTCAGTGGTTGGTTAAGTCAAGGAGAAGATTATTCTGGGAAATACTGAGAAACATCTGAAGGAAAACACAGACAGTACATCTTCACAAGAAGTAAGTCCTGCTTGTCAAATTTGATTTACTTTTCTGACACGGTAACCCACCTAGTTGAMCAAAGGAAGCCAGCTGATGCACTCTGTTTGGATTTCAGGAAAGCTTTTGGTACCCTCTCTCACAGGATATTTCAGGACAAAATGTCCAGCCAATAGCTGGATGTGATGGGTGAGCAAATGGATCATGGGTTACATGAAGGTTACAGTGAATGGGGTGACATCAGACGGGACCTGTCACTAGTGGGGCTCTGCAGGGCTCCATCCTCAGCCCCATGCTCTTCAACATCTTCATTAATAACTTGGACACAGGACTCCAAAGAATACTAATCAAAATGACAGATGATACAAAACTGGGACCTGTTGACTCCCTTGAAGACAGAGAGGTCTTCCAGAGAAACCTTGACAAGATAGAGGGCTGAGCAATTCCTAATTGTATGAAGTTTAACAAGGGCAAGTGCCCGATTCTGCACCTGGGATGGGGCAACCCTGGATTTACAGACTGRGGAATGAGATACTGGAAAGCAGTGCCACAGAAAGGGACCTGGGGGYCCTGCWTGATGGCAGATTGAACCTGAGCCAGCAGTRCCYTGGCAGCCAKGAGGRCCAARCCTGTCCTGGGGGGCATCAGGCACAGCATCACCAGCTGGGAAAGGGAGGGGATTGTYCTGCTSTGCTCYRCACTGGGGCAGCYTCAYCTCRAGTGCTGGGGGCAGCTTWGGGTGCCACAATATATGAAAGGCATTAAACTATTAYAGAGCATCYRAAGGACRACAACAAAGATGCTGAAGGGCWTKGAGGAGAAGYYGTTTGWGGAGCAGCTGAGGTCACTTGGTCAGTTCAGCCTGGAGAAAAKGAGACTGAAGGGAGAMCTCACTGCAACTTCCTYATGAGGRGARRTGGAGGGGGAGACACTGATCTCTCTGAAAACCAGTGATAGGACCCAAGGGAATACCCTGAACTTTTATCAGAGGAGATTTAGGTTGGATRTTWGGAWAAGGTTCTTTCCCCARAGCCTTTYTGGGTGCTGGAACAGGSTCCCCAGGGAACTGGTCACAGCATCAACCYTGAMGGAATTCAAGAYAYRTTTGGACAATGCTCTCAGGARCATRGTGYGACCCTTGGGTTGTTCCTCTGCAGGGCCAGGAGGTAGACTCTATTCCTGTGAGTGACTTTCATCTCAGAATATTCTGTGATTCTTTGAATTGCAGCTGTTTAGTCTAGGCAATGATRGAAGTTCTTGAGTTTTATGTGAGTAGAATTAAGAACAAATAAACCACCYCCCCACCCAAATAAAAAAAATACAATATAAATTTAATTTTTCATGAAAAACTGAGATGCTAAAAAAAAATAGTATTGAGTCACTGCTTCGTATTATCACCATCAACAAAACTATCATTTACTTTGACTATTCTGATTAATAAAAATATAAGCAGAAGAGCATTGTGACTGGTATCATTTTTTCTATTGAACTGAAGAGTACAGTTTCTATATTATTGGGATACAATTTCATACATACATCAATATTTGTGATGCCTGTGCAGAGCACTTATAGTTCATTCCTGGCCAGTCATACTTCTACATTGCAGGAGTCCATCGTATCACTTTTCTGCAAAATAAGATAAATCAGACTGTTGTTGAAAAGACCACATGCAATGCAGTCTTTTGTAGTGGATCAAAAAGTGTCAACTAATAGGTGCAAACCAGGAAGATTTCACTCATTTGTCTTATTAAGGGAAGTTAAAAATAACTATTCATCATCGTAGCTACATGTTCAGCTGTATCCTACTGTACTATATATCTAGTTCCTGACTGTGCTAACTGAACCTCAATGCAATCAACAAGACATATGGAGGAAAGACTGAACAGTGCTTCAACCATCTATCATGATTCTGCAGGTCCTGCTGAATCACAAAAAAGCAAAGAGCTCAGAATCTTGAACACCCAGTGTCRTTGGAGGACAAAAGCTTTTTCACTGGAAGTCCTGTTTTCTATTTAGAAATAGAAGTGAGTCCCCAGGCTTCCATGTTCCTTTCARACCACAGAAGCAGAAGATGCTGGAATAGTTTGATAGTTTTTCTGTCGGACTTCAAATTGCCAGAAGAAGCAAAAAGATATTTTTACAGTCAATTAGAACAGGACACTGCGTTAATATATGCTGTCCCTCACTTACATATAAGTAAAAGCAGAATCTTCAGATATGAAAGTATTAGGGATGCAAATAACCAGATGCAGAATCTCCTTTTCCTGAAAATAATTTTTTTWAAAAAAATRTTATTTGTCACAAGTGAACAAATACCCATTCTATGATTTTGTTTGCCAGATAATGGCATCAGTTACAGTGTAAACATGTATAAGACCCCCAACRTCCTAAGAAGCATATCTAGGACTGAAAAACCAAGCAACAAAACAAAAAAACTTCTAGGTAGAATTCCACCTGCCACCTCACCTACAATTGCACTGCTTTTATAGATCTTTCTTAAAGAAGCAGCATACCTCATGGTTTTGGGGAAAATCATAACCCCCACAACATGTACAGCTGCAGTGCAGCATATACTGTGATGTTAATTAGAAACTTTTTGAATGCCAAGAAGAAAGAGATTCTAAATATAGCCAGCTCTACAATTTATACAGAATATCTTTTGTCTCTGCACACCTGCATAGGCCAGGGCAGTATTTTATCTTGGCAGGGCATCTCAGACTGGTATGTACAGCCTGATGACAAGTGATAACATTTTAAATAAAACAACATTAAGAAATCAAAGGACAAAGTTGTTAATATGCTTAACGCCTAATACTCCTTGGCACTTATGGTGTGATTGATCTTCTCAACTTATCCTGAGGTATGTCTCCCCATCCCTGAAACAYGAAGCAAGAATCCCCAAGGTTACCATAGAGACATTCATAACTCTTTATATTACCAAAACCCAGCAAATTTGTTATTTAGGCCCTCATAACAGTTTCAACATACTAATAAGACTGTACCAGAGCCCAAGGAATTCATAGCTTAACATAATTAAGCATTTCTGTGACTCACAAAGACCGCATGAGCATAGAGATGACACATCCCTCTTGCAAACTAAGGAAAAGAGAAAACTTGAATCCACCAGGGAATTTCTTTTTTTTTTTTTTTTTTTTTAATTGATCCAGCAATTCCAAGTCCTTTAATCCACAAATGCAGACTGGAAAACGATCTCAGGAAGTAGGTTATTGAGTGTAGGAAGTATTCAGAAAAGTCACGAACTACGCTAATACAGCCAAGTCTTACTGGTGCTAAAAATTGATATCAAGAAACATTTTCCTGAGAAGAAAATGTTTTCACACTTTTTCTTTCTCTAGTCCTATGCTTCCTGAAGAGTCTTCCAGTAACTCAAATACATAAAAKTGAAAAACAGGAGTTGAATTTATGATGATGTCTAAGAAAGAAGGAACTGCAATATACTATATCTSCCTTCAAAAGCTTGCAGGGCTAGTGACTGGAAACATTAATGTTTAGGGAGGGTTTGGTTGCAAAAGTGACAATAAAAGTTTGCAGCTGTCTGGTTTTCAGTGTTCTCCAGCAAATAATTACTCTGCAAAAGGTTTTAAAGTATTTTCTTGATTGCAAAATTACGTGCTTTATCTGGCTTTTTGCATATATAAATATTTGTTCATAATTTTAATTTTCAGACAAAAGTCTCAGTAGCATTCTTTGTTTTCTGTCAAAGTAGAAGTATTTCTCATAGTATCATCATGCATTACTATTGTGACATCACCAATTCAAGGCAAATTTAGAAATAAATTCCAGAACAAGACAAAATTTTAGAAAAAGCAAATCTATTAAAATGACAGTAAATTAGAAAAATTTCTTTAAGGTTTTAAGGGACGTAGGTGTAATTAGCATGGAAGACATTTTTTAAATCATTAAGCCAACAGTGTTTTTCTGCCTCTGAAAGGAAAAAAGCAGCCTGATGAAAGTCATGCAGCCATCAACCTTAGACATGGCTGTGCTGGTTATGGCAAGGATACTTTTATTCCTAGCAGTGAGTACAGTGATGTGTTTTGGAGTTAGGATGTGAATAATTTTCATTACTGCTGAGCAGTGCTCACACAGAGGTTTTTTTCTGTTCCTCACCCCACAAATGAGATGGCTCAAGGTGCACATGGGAGGGGACACAACCAGGACAGCTGACCCCCACTGACCACAACCATAGGGACATTCCTTACTGTACAGTGTCGTGCTCGGCATACAGAGCTGGGGAGGACGGAGAAAAGGAAAGAGGTTCAGATCCTGGTGTTTTTCTTTCTAAGTCACTGTTATGGGTGATGGAGCCCTGCTTTCCAGGGAGTGGCCTGCCATGGGAAGGGATGAAGGAGTTTCTTACTTTGCTTGTGTGCGGCCTTTGTTTTCCCTATTAAACTGCCTTGATCTCAAGCCACAAACTTTCTCACCTTTACTCTTGCTATTGTCTCCTTGGCATGRATTGGTTATTTTTGAATAAGTTCTTCGATGTGGGACAACTGAAGGCAAAGGACCTTTCCTTTTTTTACACAGGGCAACAAATATTTTCTTTAAGTTCAACAAATTATTACAGCTATGTCTGTAGTAGGAACATAYTGTTATTATATGCAGGCAAGCTCAATCATTACTGCCACTGCACTTCGCAAAAAGCACACATCAACTTGGAAAGTCAACTACAAAGATTTTTAGGGATCCACTTCCTTAAAACAGATTTCCAAAGACACCTACAATTAATATTCGAGTACACTTATAGTAAAAGTATTGCTACTTAAGATAACAGCATTTGAATTGTGAAATTCTTAGGAAAATTAGYAATGTATATATATAACTAATTGTAAGCTAATATTTGAAAGTGAGAGGTGAACACCACCCTTCTAAGCAAATAAAATTTTGAATTCAGACACTGACAAGTGACCAAATGAAGAAAATATGTCATAGTCTCAGTTGTTAGTTTTAGGTTGTTTCTAATGTTGTTTGGTTTCTCTGGGTTTTGTTTCTTTGTTTGTTTTGGGGTTTTTTTTGTTTTGTTTTTGTTTTTCTTTATAGAATTAGAAAAAAAGACAAAATATTTAAAAACAAAGAAAAAATCTACATCTTAAAATTTCAAGAAAAGGGGGATTTTTTTTTTTCTTGGCTGGTGTTTTTTAGTTGATTGGTTTTCTGTGCTACTGGTTTGGGTTTTTTCCTCCATCTGGCTTGCTTTAAATACACCTGCAGAATCATTCTACTGAGAGAGACAAGACTGATGTGCTATTTTTTAACATTCTTTAAGTCGCATATTAATTCCAAATTTTTTTTCCTATCACTACCCGTTTATGGGCTGTTTTTCCATTCACTCATAAACTGCAGAAAGGAGGGTTTTTTTCTTCAACAAGAAATGAAGTGGATATCAATAACAAAGCTAAGAATACAGTAAAAGTTTCCAAGATTTAGGAAGAAACATGAGAAAGGAAAAAAAGGCAGATATATGAAACCCTAAAAAGGGACACTGTGCACTGGGGAAAAGAAACACATGCACAAAAAATCTCTTCAGGTAAAACTACTTGTAAATATAAAGACACACTGCAGGCCCTCAATGGGGACATCTGTTTAATTAAATTAGGTATAGATACCACATTACTAATTTCAGCTCTTCACCCAGTAGCTCTCGTTCAAGATTTAAATTCTTTCCAAAAATGCAGAGCTTAGAGAGGAAAGTACTTTTGACATTATATTTATTGTGACTTTGTTTTAATTTAAGAATTTTAATTCTTTTTCCCAGTTTGAAAATTATTAATCAAAACTATCTTTACATTCTGCTGTCATTGAGACTGATATGATTTCACAAATAAAGAAGTGAATGGAAAATCCATGTTAAACAAGTTTAATGAGGCACAGCTACAGTAAATGGGCATTGCCTCACTAGTTTCCATAATAATTCCTGACATCAGTGGATCCCTAATAATAGACATTTTCAGACAATCTGATTTTGGTGCGGGTTTTTAAGCAGAGATGTTAGCTATCCAGTAATAATAAAAATGAAAAGAAAAATGTTATCTAATCAGTGCAGAAGAAATATGTCAGTACATTAGAACAGGAGTAATGAAAAGCGTGAAAAAAATATATTAGAAATGACCAGAAATTGTTGGCTGAATAGATTACAGAAAGCTTTTAATGTAAAATATAAATTATGTATGTGACAGCCCAGGCCAGGATGGGAAGACGAGGTGTCACCACGGGATTTAGGGGACAAAAGTCCCTTTGGCAGTGAAATAAATGAGAGATGGGCATGATCTGGTGACCCGAAAAAGAATAACWTTACTAAGAGGTAAAAACAACAAACAGCAAACCAAGCTTAGTTTGGGGTGCACCAAGGAAAGACAAGGGCCAGGGGGTCACAGTAACTTATGTAAGGTAGGACAGAGGCAGAGTCTGAGGGCAGAGAATCAACTGGGAAAGAGGATTAGGAATATGGAAAATACTGCAGCAAAAACTGCCARTGATAACACARGGAGCAAAGAACTTTCTAGACTAATTTACATAGAGAGCTCCCATGGGGCCTTGAGGGTGAGATTTGTCTCACCCATACTAGGGAGATTTCTCCCATGGCCTTAGCTCGAGGCTTTCCTCAACCTCAACATATGTATAAATTAGAAATTTCATTTATGGACCCRTAAGAATCAGTACATTCAATGAGCTGCATTAGGGCTGTTTAATCAGTAACTTTCTCCTTGTTTCCCTCTCAGATCTGAATCCCAGTAAAGTGAGGGGGAAAAGTGAAAAAGCRGAACTGAGATGAAGATAAGTAAACACCTAAGGGAAACAACAATAAGACCATAAAAAAAAAAAGCCCTTATAAAATGATTAGAACAGACATGATTGATCAGATGGTTCCAGATAACTTTCAGAAGTTCATTAGAGATCAAAAGAATTTCAATGAAGACATGGTTCTTAAAACACAACATGCTGTATTGAAGATAATTCATAAAACCAAGAAGTATAGCCACCATGCAAGAAAAAATAATRCTACTCACAATTTTTTAAAAATCACCACTTTTTTAGGATCAAATTCCTTTGCAGTAGGATATCCATGAGGAAATGGAATGCAGCTGTATTAGAGAAAGTTCAGAATGGACATTAGGAAAAGGTTCTTCACCAAGAAGTTGCTCAGTCACTGTAATAGGCTCCCTAGGAATGTGGTTGTGGTATTAAGTCTGTTAGAATTCAAGGAGTATCCAAATGATGTTCTTAGCCCTATGGCTTAATTTTACACAGTCCTGTGAGGACTGGACTGCACRTCCAACTGATAGTTGTACTTAATGATCCTTATGCATCACTTTCAACTGGAGAAATTCTATGACTCTGTAACACTGGCCTTGTAAAAAAGGCTCCAGAGAGAGAGAGATATGAAGAGTCARATATTTTGAAGGGCAAGATAGCTTTTTTTTTGCCATTTTCATAAGACAATGTATGAATTGTTAGCCTAAAACAACATATGTCATCTTCTTATCTATATTTTATGCAGCTCTCTCTGCTAAATCTTCCTACCAATACATCTTATTTGCAAAGCAAATAGACCCGAGCATTAATTACCCAATCTTCTCTTCAGGTTTCTGGAAAGAGAGTAGAAACAGAGCCAGTCAGGAGGAAGGAACAGTAGGAAGACCACAAGTAAGCTTCTTTTACTGGCAATCTGTGGGATGCAGATAAATTCCAGATGCTCTTAATGAATCAAACTAAAAGATGACCAAATTCAACTTCYTCCCTGGTAGGATTTCTGGACCAGGTAAAAACATTGCCAGAGATCAAGTTGTATGACATGAACCGATGGAGGCCATCCCCACCCAAGGGACGAACACAGAACACGTTAATGTTATAATCCTGCACTTCTCTGAGATGCTGGAAGTTCTTTGCATATTGAAAGTTGTGTAGGTATATTACCACAGAGCTTTACCAGAACAGCACACTTAATGACTCAGCTGGCTAATGAACCAGGCAGAATGCCACACTAGCATGACCAGACTGCTCCTGATACTAAAACAAGCTGGCTCTGAGCTTGCTATGCTGTCTGCAGATGGCACTGCCTTGTGATGTGTTGTTGGACTTGAATAGCATGAAGGATTAAAACAAAATTTACAAAACATATTRGCTCCTGTTTATGTTTCAGGTACCTGAAGTAGGTAAAGATTGCCTGCTAAACCATAGAAAAATATTTTGAAAAAAATGAAACCACAAAAGCAAAGATAAATGAACTTACAATGGTTAAAAACAACTACAATRCAATGTTAAAAAAGCAAAATTGCTAGCAAAACACCAGTCTTTCTTAGGGATAAACTGGATAAGCTATTGCCTTTTCTTCTGTCCTCTCCTGTGCTGCCCATCTTTCCTTTAACCCCTTCCAATCAGATCAAGGGAGGGGGTTATTATTATAATTGCAGGAGTGAGAACAATGCTTTTCAATTTTCCTGGTGCAATCATTCATTGAAACATTTATTGATTGAAAAAGCTCCACGAGAATTCTGATTATCCTAACATTTTCTCTGGAAGTGAAAGGAACAGGCTTTCTTATTTCATTTTATGCAAAATTACAGTAATTGGTGTCTGACCTTTTTGGAATAGACTGTTAAGCTTTACACTGCTGGATTTTTTTTTTTTCATCGATTCAATTATTTAAATTATGGCTATCTCAAAAGGAGCAACAGGGTGCAAACAAGAATAGAATATTTAAATGAAMCTGAAAACTGATTCTCCACCACTACCCCATTAACAGAAAACATGCTATTAGCTGCAAATCCAACCTCTAGAGGCTTCTAATGCTTGGATTAAAATTTAGTTTTTAAATAATCAAACTAAACCAGGATAAACAAAGACAAATGATATTTCTGAGTATTTAAAAAAAATAAAAAGGCTAAATGAAAATACAAAAATACAAGGAAAAAAGTTAAAAGCTTAATTAATATGTGAAAGTGTATATTGGAGAAATAAGTCATTCTTGTCTGGTCTAAAATAAGTTACTCATTCTGACCACGTATCTTTATAAAAAGTAAAGATAGAAAAGAGAGGGCAGCTCAGTAATTTTTCTGCAAGGTCAAATGCTTTCCATTCAATCACCATTAAAAGTCACCATTCCCAACTGGTATCACAGAAACAGTATGCTTCTTTCCTAACCAAGACAGGAGAAAAGCTACTGACTTGTCATTCATGTGGTAAATCCATCCTAAACCAACCTGGACACAATTCCTATAGGAGTTAGTTTAAGGCAAACTGGATTAAACCACTACTGAAAGCTATTTAAATACATATTCTGACCTCAAGTKGTTAAAAAATACTAGGAGGCAAATATACCATTTTCAGAAATAAAGATATGTTATATTCAGGACACGATAATTTAAAAATTACCTAGTGGAAGATAGACAGTCATCATAAATTAGTCCTTTCAGTCCCTTCAGACAGTCTCTTCTGGTCTGAAGTATTGTCATGGAGTTTCTACTCATATCTGGCAAAACTTTCACTCCCTTCTACAGTTTCTATGTGAGAGCCACCACTACCTCAGGGGGTGCTGAAAAGGCAACCATCCCCCTTGGGAAAGGACAGGTAACCAGTGTCAGCTTCCTGAAAGTATAACTAATGCACAAAAGGTGTTTTAAGGAAAAATACCCCTAAGGCAGCACTCATGTTGTTATCAATCCCAGCTCCTGAGAGAGTTTCCCATTTCCATTAGAATCCAATATATGAATTCTCACTTTCCCAAAAAAATTCTGCTCTTGCCTTGGAAAAAGGGTATAACACACCTGGAGACCATTTTCCCACAAGCTTAAGCACATGTTCTGGAGAAAAAGTGTTTTTATTAAGATTTTGATGACATTAACTGCAATTTCTCTAACCAGAAGTGCTACCCTTCTACCTTTACTTTTTTCACTCTTCCCTCCTGCTCAGGCAAGAGATTGGGAGGGAACACAAACACGGCAGCTGACCTGAATTGGCCAAAGGGATGTTCCACATATCATGCTCAGGAATTAAAAAAAACCAAAAAACCAGCAGGGATTGTCTCTCAAAGTGGCTACTACTTAGACTGCCAGGGCATTGGTCTGCTTATGGGAGATGGATTGCCTTTGTATCACTTATTGTTTTYCTTTCCTTATTGTATTCAACTATCCTTACCCTTACCCAAAAAATTTCTTGTTTTTGTTCTTCCTATTCTCTCCTCTGTGCCAATCTTTGAGGGCCTGAGTGCATAGGTGTGTTTGTGTGGGCTTATTTTCTATCTGTGGTTAACCCTCCACAGGCTACAAATGAAAATATACTTCCTTAGTTGTTTGTGCTGTAAATGATAAAAAACAGAAAACCATTAAAAGACACATATACCAYATTCTTGTAATTTATTGTGAGCAATAAAATTTTTATTATTTGCTGCAATTATGCTATTTTTTCTATCCCTAATGATATGACTGTCTGTAGTAACCGTACTGTTATAAAAATCTCCTTCAGGAATTTTAGATAAGGTTGCCATTTTTGGTTTCATAGTTTTGCAATTAAGTTTTCAGCAAGAATTTCCATAGCATTCCTGCAGTGTAATGCTGGCATGTCACATTTTGCATGGAAAAATGTTATTTTCCAGCATCACATTAATCAGGAGTCTTCCTGATTGGGCACAATCTCAAAATAATGAAAATGTGGAGGTTACATAAGTAATTTCATTATCTTAAGTTCCTTCATTAATATACGCTGAAGCTGCTTAGGAGGAATTTGCTTGTCTTTCTGCTACTACACTAGTGAAAATATAAAAAACATGTGCCAAAAATGAGACAGCAGTCCAGGATTTTGTTCACAATGGAAAAATAAGTTTTCTCACATTCACTCCTATTCTGCCCTGCAAGAGCTCACTATCAATCTGTGTACAGACATCCATAATTTACAGCAAATCCCAAAGGAGTTTGCATTCTGTGACAGAGCATTACAAATGATATACAAAACCCAGGTGAAACTCAGRGAGACAAACACATTCCATTTGACCAAGTCTACGGTCTAGTGCAGTGCATTTCTCCTGCTTGTCAAGTGCATACCAAATTTAATCACAAAAGTTTGAGTTAAACAAATCTTCAATTCACAGCATAAAAGTTAATTCCTTCTGTGAATGATTCAGCCATTTAATCTGCAGAATCCATGGGACAATTTGATCACCAAATATGTTATTTTAATTTCTAACTTAGAAATAATCAAGTTACTTCACCAAGAAACTATTTTGAGTTTTATATATAGATATAAAGTAAATGACAGTCTGTGACCTTCAGAAAAAAAAATAGGTTTTTAGTGTTCAAATTTATCTTCTTTAGGGCTTATGAGGYGGAGATCTTCTTATCAATGTGAACCATTTCCTTTAAAGAATTTGTTATTTTTTGTAAAACCTGTGGTAAACTATCTCTGAAATATAAACATTACATTATTCATGATAATTTAATTCATATTGCATGTGTTTGATGAAAACTAGGTACTTGAAATATCATTTCTTAATTCAATTGAAATTTTAACCAAAATAATAATTCTGAATCAATACTTTTAACCTGACTTTCATAAACTTTGATATCATTATTTAGTCCTGMTCTTATATACTAACTGAGTGTTTCCTCATGTACTTTTCATTTATATATCATTTCTTCCGTGGTTTAGATATTTTTCAATGTTCTGTCACTGGTAATCTTCTCTGAGAGGTTCTTTGACAAATTAGTATACATTTCTTAAGATCAGTTGCTAGTTTGTTTCAAAACATGTAGTTCAGCTTCATACACAACAAAACTCTTTTCTTGCCCTTTATTGACTGAAATTTTGTACCATTTTTATTTTAAGAAGAAAGTCCATGATATTTTATTTAAAATTCTGGGCATTTTGTAATTGCCCAATCAACTGTAATTGCATGTGACAAGTTCTCAGATACTATTTTTTTTTTTTAAATTGTAGAAATAAAAGTTTAAAGTATTAGCTGAATAAAACCCCTTTTCCTGCTGGAAAKACCTATCATGAAATTGAGTTTAAATATTACATTAGTCACATTCACAATATTTAAGTTTTTTACTGTTGCTACAATATCATGTTGAAGAAGCTCAACTAGCATAAAAAAGTATTCAATTCCTTYGAGATGCTCCTAGTATTTTGGGTAATTGAATAGCATGCTGTTGATTCTCATTATTTATTGAAAGAGCTCATTCTCATTATCTTAAATCTTTAAAGACAGTAAAACAAGCCTTGTTTTAATTATATTTTATCCTCAAGAACTTCACAGGAAGTTGTTATGGTGACACATTATTCCCGTGTTCATTCTTTAAAGAGAGCACCTGGTTTGCCACCTTTTGTGACTCTTGAGTTCATTTTTGCTACTTGTTATTTCAACTAATAAAGTTGAATACAACTTATAACGTTGCAAGCTAAATTTTTTACTTAAAATAAAATCAGTTTCCTTCCTGTGGTATGTTTCCCTGCTTGTCAAATATTACCTGACATTATGAGGCTTATTACCATAAGAAACTGTAACCAATAGTCTAATTTTAAATATTCTGTAATATTTTAAATATTCATGTAAGTATTATGAAAATCTTGTAATAATTGTTAAACATTAACAATCACATATATGTTTATCCCTAGATATAATTTTCTTTCTTTCTATATCCTTCATTACTTGACACTCAACATCTTTGAAAGACAGAACTTTAAATCTGCCAAATCAGATTGATCCAAATAAATAAGTGACAATTAGGACTGAATTTTAAGTGACAGGCTTCAATTTAACTTGGTAAATATACCAGATGTATCATAATGTGTCACCTAAAGAGTCCTGTCATATTTATAAGCAATTTATATTCTACCCTCAGTCTACTCAGAAGAAGGTCACCTCAGAGAATTCTCCTTGTGACAAGAAAACCACAAGGCAATCTTCAGTGTGTGAAAAATCATAGCTATCAAAAAACACCCAAACCAAACCAAAAAACCCCACAACAAAACCCACCAACCTCCAAAAAAGAAAGCYCCAGATTCCCCCAAAATTAAACAACCTTCAAGACTCATTAACATTTTAAAAACTTGGTGGTTTACACCATTTTAAACCAACCAATGATTGTAATTAGCAGGGAGAAAGAAGAAATTTCTAAGGACATTGTCTCCTGGTTTCTTTTCCTTTGACAAATGGTCCTGCTCTACATTTGTTAGCCCACAGAGCTTTTCACTCAGATCTACATATTTAGCTGGTTAGCCTGAGCATACTGACRCGACTTTCATATTGCTACAATTCTAGTCTTTAGAGAAGTTACTTTGAATTCAAATACTATAAATAAGGATAGACTAGATTCTGCTGGGGAGCATTAATTTTTATTTTCAGCTCATTTTAATTTTGTTGGTTAGAAGTCCAGACTACTAAATAACAGGAACTTAAAGACACATTTTGTTGTGTGCACCCAGTTGTGTACATAGGAGCGTCACTTTTTGYGCAACAACAATTTGTATATTGCACTAACTCATTTTAGAGCAAGTGGGATACAGATTTTATATCTCATATCTAAAAGGCTCATTATAGATGTTTCAGTCTACATATAGAGAGTGCTTTGCATTAGTTCAGATAATTACCAGAGCAAGAATAGAATGAAATATCAAAATGTTCTTCAGGGGGGAGAAGAAAAAATCATTCTGTATAGCATTTCTTCATCATCATCATCATCATCATCATCATCATCATCATCATCATCATCATCTCATTTACTTTTTCTTCCTAGTACCTTGAAAATATTGTTATATTCATTTCACAGGTTAGATCTGAGAAACTGAAAAATAAATATGAGGCGTTAATCAGACAGTACTTACTTATGTCCTGAAAGCATTTTTCCTCAACTGGGACTCAGTCAAATATTCAGAAACTGAAAATTCATAAATTTTTCTTATRTGAATCCTATTTCAGTAGAAATAGCTAATCGTTCTGTTATGCCCAGATGCACCAGAAGAACTGCTTTCAGACTAAACTTTYTTTTTCCTTTTTACCAAAACAATAATGTATAAATTATCAAGGTAAGAAATCTGATTTTTATACATTAGTATTCCACTTTACAAGTGTACGTGAAGATTTTCTGGAAGCAATAGGAGAGTAATAGAGATCTATCAAAATAAATTAATTGAAAAATACTGCCTTGAAATGATCACAGTATTTACCCTTATTTCTGCTTTAAACTACATGACTTGTAAATTTACTTTACTTWACATAGGAAAAAGCATAACTCTTCTGGTATTGATTCTATGATACTTCTTAAATGTATTCCYTCTTTCACCAAAATTAGAACATTTTATCCTTTCCAAAAACCTGAATTCTTATTCTCTCATTAACTTTGCCTCACTAATGTCTAGCTGCAGAGAACAATAACATGTCTTACATCTTTTTCTTAATGTCACTTTAAATAATGGAGCAAAAGCAAGAACAAGTATGAAGCTTAACAGAGTATCTTCTCTGCAAAAAAAAAAGTAATTACCTGCAAATATTGTTTCTGCTTGGGGGAAATGATGATTCCATTTGTTCTTTGAAACAAACTCTATAATCCACTGGAACTGCTGTTAGAACAGGCAGTGCAGTATGGCTATTTTGAGCTGAATATCATTATCACGGGAAGTGTCAAAGATCAGCTACATTAAAACAGACAGGGTTATGTGCTGCATAATGTTCTGTCTGAAGACTTGCTGCAAAATCAGGGTGAGCATTCTACAGCCCCTTCAGTTTGACAAATGTTGGCAGCATTCTCCCTCTCACAAATATTTTCTTACTAAAATATATTGGTTACAAATTCCTTTCAAGTCTTGATTAGTAAGTCTTTCCCGTACCTCCCTGAGTGCCTTCTCCTCTTATTCCTTGCAATGTTCAGCCAAAGTCATTGTTTAATATATCTCTCATTTTTATGTTCACTTACATAACCAGTATTCATTTGTGGTTTAAATGAAAGTGCAGCATAACACAGCAACAGCAAAAAGGGAGCTAATTAAATAGAAAATTCTGAGGAGACAGTAATTTTTATCCCTAGAATCTTCTCAGACATTTTTTAAAAAATATGTAAGTATTAGTACAGAAAGAATTCTCATAATTCAATAAATAGTAGAGGAGCCAAACCCCATCACTTTGGTATCTAAATTAGTGCTTCTCTTTACAACATAAACACTACTTTTAAAAAACTACGAAAAATGCAAACTTTTCTTTTGCCCAGTGATAAAACATAAATCTTATTGCAAAGTCCTATTTCATACAGCTTTTAGGTAACAATGAAGTTACAATGTCAGGAAGTTCCCCTCTATGTTAGGAACACCAGTTCAGTGCTAACAGTAACAAAAAAAAAAGTAGAATTTTAGAACAGAGGACATGGCCTGGTGTCATTATAAGAATAATTTTCTAACTTTCTGTGCACATGCTCCATATGCATCAATGTCACATCCACAAGCCAACATGAGCTGCTTTCTTGCAAGAGAAAGAATTCTCTGTATTCAGTTTCAAGAAACAAAACTGACCTCAAGAGAGGTGGCTTCTGTCCTAGGAAATTTAACCAGTGAAGTGACCCGTAAAAAACTGTATTTGAAATTCGATATTACCATCAGTTGCAGACAAGTAAGAAACTAAAGAAATAGAGAGAGACAAACAAAGCCAAAATCCCACAAAACCCCCCTAAATATGAAAAAAAAACAAAGAACCCCCCCCACATAATAGTCTAACAATATTTCATACTTTTGCCTGAGACATACTATTCAAAACTGAATTATTATAATCRAGAGTATGTTATTCCTCTATGAAAGTTCTATAAAAAGATTTTCTTTGAAAGGAAAAGCACATAATGGAAAATAAGATCTTGGTAGAATGACTGAAATTAGAAGAAATATGTCTTTAAAAGTATAAAAATAGGAACAGAGTACTTGAGTCATTCTCATTACTCAGGAAGTGGTAATKCTGTAAAGGTGAAAAGCCATTAGTGGGTAAAGCCACAACTATTTCCCCATAAAACTTTGGGACCATTCAGGGGATATCTGTGCAGAATGTAATTGGGTTTTTGCATACCATTGAGATAACTAAATGGGATAGATTTGCTTTAATTTAGTTATAGAAAGAAYAGGCAGCAGTATCTAATAAATAAATAAATTATTAGTAAACTCTGAAGAGAAAAAATTTAACTTCAGAAAAAAAATCAATCACATGTAGCATAAGAGGATACAGAGCTTTTGGCCCACTTTACTCTGGCCCTTTTGATTTTCAAAGTAATTAAGATTTAACCTAATTTGGTTTGCTGCTTTTATTAAAAAAAGCTCATAAAATAATTTATAAGATGTATTAAACAGCATCTTGGAACTTGAATATCTGAAAGTCTTACTCTCAAATGAAAAAAAATAAAGGAATGTAAAGCATTTGAATTAGGATATTAAAAATGTTAAGGTAAAATTGGGAAAGAAAGCATTTAGAATACAAATAAATGCTTATATTAATGGTATCAAAGGAAACAAAAATAGCTATTTGTGGAAACGGCTGCAAAGCAGTTGGTTCTGGTAACATATCTATAGCAATATGGTTCAGGATTTCATTTAACTTTATAAAGGCCATGCATAATTTATTAGGAACCAATTTAGTCATGAATATAAATATTCTGCTGGTTGGGAAAAAAATCTTCTTTATGCATATTTTGCAGCTCAGCTTCTTCTTCTCCTTGTTAAAATGTGCGATTATGGCACTTTTTTGCATTAAGTTCTGACTGTATAATTATAAACCAGCAGGGACCATCAAAAGAAATCTCACAAGACCCAGGTTTGTGRTATTTATCTACCAGGACATCCTATTTATAACCAAATAAGATATTGTACTAAAATTTTAACATTTTCCTCTAGATTTCTTCACTGTATCTTATTCTGTACTTCACCAAACTTGCAGCTTTGTGGTTTGTAATGAAAACTAGAGTTTATTTTCAAAATAAAACCTGACATAAAATGCGATTATAGTTCATACTTAGTTTAGCCTTCCACTATTACATGCTAGGAAAAATAAAAAAAATCAACAAGCAAAACTCGAAAAAAGCAAAGACAAAAAAAGTCTTTCTAGTAACTGTGTTCTACCCCCTTGAACAAAAAAAAAGGAAAATATAGAAGTGTTACAACAATTTGACAGTTTGATTTTTGGTAACAACATATACTATTAACAGCTTTTACTCTGCCTTAGAAGCAGGAAAAGGGAAAGTTATGAGTGTTGGCCAGCATTCCACCACTGATCAAATTTCTGAAAAGAGGGGAAAAAGATTATTAGAGGGGTGGGATGCTGAAATCAGGACTGTACCGTGGTGCTATTCAGAGGGTCTAAGCAGATATAAAAGGAAAGAAAAACCTGAGAGAGGGAAAAGGCAAATAAATAAGCAGGCATCCTAGTCTCCTCAAACAACCAGATGAAAATTCTGTGCATAGTGATCGTAATCTAAATACACTTTTCACTTTCATAGTTCCCTATCCTGTGCAATATAATTGCTCTAGCACCTGCTAAATAAAATCAAAACAACCCCCTTTGAATATGGTTATATAAATTATGTTTTTTAAAGCATCACCAAAGGGTTAGTCATGATAAGGGGAGTCATGAACCTACTTTCTCAAAGTACTAAGAGGTCTTGCTTAGTTCAGCAAAAAGATGAATGAGAGGGAATATGATTACAGTTTTATAAGTGCTTCAGCTGAGAACACACAAGGGCTGCAGGGGAGATAAACTATTTAACTAGACAACAATACTGGCACAGAAACAAACGTGTACAGATTGACCATAAATAAATTTAAGCTGACAACAAACCTCTTAAAGGCTTGCAAAAGGCAGAAGAGATGGTAAGAGTACAATARAAAACTGTACTTCTAAATGGAAGTTTATAAAGCAATGCTGTGTGTTACCCAAGGTGCTTCTTATGAGTGCCCATGGCTACACTGCAGCTCATGGGAAATCCTTTCCAATCCCATGTTTTTAGGATTGAATTCTTTTTTTCAATCATCTCAGCAAAGAAAWATAAAACATGAAAAACAAGATTTACTCTTAAGGAAAGAATACAATAGCACAATGTCTCTTGATTTTGAGCTCTGGGTTTTTAAAACAGAGGAGGTAAGTAAGCTACCATTACTGGCCTTTTGAGAAACCTGTTAAATAGAGGAACTTTTTGTGCCTTGATGATTTTGATATCTCTTTGCTTCACTCTTAGTTTCGCTCTGATATCAGATACAGAAATGTGCACAACATGCTGGAAAAGTCAATGTATTCTGATTCGCAAAACACCTGTATGCAGAATTTAAAATAGTATCACAATTCTGAGAATSTCTTTACTTTTTAAAGACAAACATTTTCACTGAAAAACCTGTTACATATTTTATGCCTTCGCTAGGCACAACACAACCAGCGTGCCAGATGTGAGCATAACCCTAATGAGGAGTATGCTAATGGCTTTRCTTACAGCATTTCAGAGCATTAATTTTGAACTGAATGAGGACATGCCAAATACAGAAGAGGATAAGCTAATTTGTTTTGATAAGGGARAAATTACAAGATGCTTGTAAAACCACACACAAAGACAGAAATGTAAGTGATAAAAGAAATTAGGTTAAACTTCGCTATTTTAAAAGCAGAAAGGAAAGCTGCTGGGTTTTGATACATTTCCCATTTATGCTATCATAAGACAAAATATTCCTATTCACATAAAGGACTAAGAATTTACAATTCTGAAAGCTGTGACATAAAAAAAACAGAGAAAGAGGTCAAATGTATGATGAGGATAAAAGAAAAATAAAGGCACATGCACCCTCAGCCGTGTTCAGTGTATACTATGTTAGTAAATGCTGTCCTGGAAAGTAACATAAAAATTATTCTATCAACAGTTCATCATTTTCTTTGAATTCTCATTTCCTGCATCATCCAGGTTGAGTAGAAGAAGAAAAGTTTWAAAAAAACCAACAAAACCCAAAACAACAAAAATAAACTCTCTAAAAGAATATCTGAATAAGCAAAGTGTTCAGTTTCTTTAAGCAAACAGAAAACTAGGTCACATTGTAAAGTAAGGCTTTATTTGCATATAGGTTTCAAGGTTTCATATGGCTTAAAATATTAATGACTTTAGAAATCCATTTAAGAGACACATTATGCTCACAGGCCATTGTAACTGCAGAACTGTATAGTACATTATAATAATCTATCATTGTATGTTAAACCTAAATTGTTGATATAACAATATATAATATATATTTTATATATATATAATATTTTAGTTACTTAATTGAGTAACTTCTAAGCAGAGTTCATASAAGTTTGTATTTTATGTAAGGCTCTAGCCATTCAACAAATGGTAAGAATTATGTTTTACTGGACAAATTATTGATTGTAAGCCCTACAGTCAAGGAGATTATTTAGGAAGATTATACATGCAGGACTCCYTCATTATATACTACTGTAGTAAACCCCACAGTAATTTTTTCTACTCAGAAGCCAATCTATATTTCTAACACTCAGTCAGGTATATAAAAACATATTCAAAATTGCTTGATACAATGATATATAGAAATATACTATTCTGTGCATCCCCTTAGCTTCCAGTAACTTCAAATATTGGGGTAAGAAAGGTGGCAAAAAAAAAGAGCAATCAGAAACACCAGCTGGGCAATCTTGGAAAGCAATTCATGTCAYTTGTTCCACAAGCAGATCAAATATCTTCCTCTCAGAGTAAGAAAAATAACTAGAATTGATGACTTTTAACACCCATCTGTGACTAAATTTTTTCCTAAACTAAATCCAAACCTGATTCACGCTGCCAGGGTACAGCACAAAATATGTCTGATCTGGGCAGGGCAGAGCTAAAGAACAGAAAGTAATGAGAAACCTGCAAAGAACAGTGAAGATTTGTGTTTGAAGAATCCTGGAACAAACCATTAACAAGCCTATTTGGTGATAGGAAGTTGAAATTCCTGAACAAAAGACAGCAATGAAAACTTGGTMCTAAAGAAGAGGGAATCAAATATGAAAGTTGAGCAGAAAAAGAAGTAGCAACTGGTCAAGAGGCAGAAATGTATTATCAAAGACATTGCAAACATATCTGTGGATCCAGCGGTATGAAAATGAAAGTTTAGTTCATTTAATGATAAAATAAATACTGGAAACATGGTTCATTCAATTTATAAAACCAAGAAAAATATAATGCCAATACTAATGAGAGTTTTTATAATAAATACAATATTGTTCAGCTGTCAAGTAGAGAATAACTGCTATAAATGCACTGCATGTAAGGATAAAGGTGCATAAATATCTCAGAGAAGAACCTGGTGCAGGTTGTGAAACAGAAACAGTGATCTGAGAGACAAGAAGTGTCATTTCACACATACCAGCARCATCCCTTTTGGCATCTACACTGACATACATCTACCCTCAGAGATGGAGGGAGGTGCAACAGATAGAGGGAGTGGATTAATAACCTTATTAAACAATATATATACATATATATATACATATTCACACCTCCCTATTGTATCACCTTTCAGGGTGGATTGAATGTGAGACCTGAGGAAGTTTTAAGTGCTTATATTGAGATTTTTTTTTTTCTCCTGGTGTTTATTTTTCTTATTTTCTTAATTTTGCGCAGAGAACATAAAACAAAGAAAGCCAATGCCCTTTCCTTTAAAAAAAAATGAAAAAAAATTAATTGGGGAATTAGTAAATGCTTTAGAGATATCCTGATTACCTCCATCTTGCAGCAGTGTTAAAATTAGATTAGCCTTATAATGTACTGTTACATTTGGATTGATTTAAATATAATCATTAGATTAATACTTAGTAACTAGATTGTGTTCCATTCCAAAAAAACCTTTATATTTCCATGTTTTATGTCTTTYAGGAAAATAATTTAAAAATTAATGGTTTTGTTTTCAATGTTCATACAACATTTTGGCTGCATTTTCATCTATGACGTGCAAATGGAAAGGACTGTGAAATACACAGAGCAGCAAGATCATATTATCTTATAAAATGTTTACTGAGCGACACCCATGCAAGGAAATAAAARCACAATTAGAGAATGCAGTTTCAGGACAGGCTGCTCTGGGTCAAATTCACACTAATGTAATGTCTTACTGATTTTACTATCATTGAAGTTACTGAAGAGATTATCTGAATTGTGGAATTTAAGACAGACATGCTCAGAAGCAGCACTTTGCAGATGAACACTAAGAAAAGAAGCTTCCTTGCATGTCAAGCAATGTTATTTAAAGGTTTTCATAAAGTTTTTTTCTAGGCTTCTAAATTCAAAGCCTTTGGTCACAGACAATAGCTTTGTTGACACCACTGGCTCTCCTGAAATGCTGATGAGGACAAGGACATGTGAAACATCCTGCCTTGGAAGGGCAGGACTGTTTTCTGCACTTGTGTCAAAAAACTGGTTCCAGCAGAGATCTCTGCCTCCAACGAGTGACACTGACAGTTTAAGAAAGTCTAGGTGAGCTGCCAGCACTGTATTCCTCCTTCCATTTCATTAGTTTGAAGGTTATGATACCAGTGTGCCTTTCCTCACTCCTTTACAAACAGCAAGATGCATTTCTGGTTTAATGAATGCTTGGCACGTCTGCCTTTTCAGCAGGTACTTGAGCTGCTAAACTCTACCAAACTCAAGTTAGAAACCTCCAATTTGGTTAAAATGAGAGAAGTCTGCTCCTGCTGGGCTCTAAGCTGCAAACCTTCAGCACAGAAGCAGAATATGTGCTATTTGAGTTGAAAAAAGATTAAGGGAGCCATGTGTGGCTAAAAGAAAAAATATGTCATAAAAGCTGTCTCAGATGTAATCTAAGGAGGCAATGAAAATACAGGTCAAAACCTTCCTGAGTACAGAAGCAGATTTAAATTCTGATAATGAGATGGATAACTGTGGGGTGAATGATCAGCACTGATTGTAAATTAWTCCAGTCAGAAGGTGCATCTGTTGCAAGAAAATAGTGATTTACTGAATGGGAGGCATATAATGAAAAACAATTTTTACTTTGATGGTAGGAAGCAATATAACTTTAAACCAGCTAATGCCAGGGTGAATAATTTGAACATGAGAAGTGTATACTAGGTACATTTTAAATTATATTTTAAGGAACTTCACTTTGTGACCATTCTACTAACATACATCTCCAACCTTGATGACAGAAGTAAATTCTAATTATTAAATAAAAACTTAAAAATACAGAAAAAAACCACCAAAATACACCACTGCCTTGAACACACTGCACCACAACAACTTGCAGCTGTTATTCCTTGCTGCCACTACAAGTGAAACAGGAATGCTTTCTCTCTTCATCAGTTTTCTACAGGTTGGTCATATTATTCAGATGTAATGCAGATGCAGGAATTTTCTACCTTACTTTCTTTGCTCACAGCACACTAACATCTGTAACATTGTGTGATAAACCAATAAAAATGCTCCTAGTTTAATCATTATTTGTATGTGTCTGTCTGAAAAAGATACAAGGGCAAATATCTGTTTCTTACACATTTATGGGAAACACCTCCTAAGTATAAGATTAGATCAGGGTACTATATACCATCTGGAAAAGACACTTCAATTTGTTCAAGTCCTTATTTAACTATTACTAACTACGTTGCGTCATAGGACACACCATGTAACAGTAATCTCATTTTGATGTTTCTGTAAAAATGGCAAAAAATACATTYCATTATTAAGTAGGGGGGGGGGRGGTTGTGGGATTTTTTCTTTTTTACCTCCCCTGATATAGAATTATTAGGAGAACCGCCTATTTCCTGTAGTTGATAACGTATTTCTCCTCCTAATAAAGAGAGTTATTCTGTTCATTTGTTGCTTTGTTTATATCACTTCAGTCGACATTTTAAAGCTTATTGCACCTGTCTCAACAATAAGTAAGTTACTTTCTTTGCATCTGACCATATAGAGGATCAATGGGCCATTGAGTCCCTCAAAAGCAGGAAGGCCCTGCAGAGAAGGTTGAAGGCAAGTTGAACATGAGTCAGCAGTGCCCTGGCAGCCAGGAGGGCMAASCCTGTCCTGGGGGGCATCAGRCACAGCATCAACCGCTGGGAAAGGGAGGGGATTGTCCTGCTGTGCTCTGCACTGGGGCAGCCTCATCTCGAGGGCTGGGGCAATTTTGGGTGCCACAACATCTTGGAGTTTTAAGTAGGGCAAATCCGTCCAAGGAGAGGCTGAGACCACTTGGTCTGTTCAGCCTGGAGAAGAGGAGACTGAGGGGAGATCTCACTGCAGTTGCAACTTCCTCATGAGGGGAAGAGGAAGGCCAGGCACTGATCTCTGCTCTGTGGTGATCAGTGACAGKACCCAAGGGAATGACCTGAAACTGAGTCAGGGAAGATTTAAGTTGGATATTAGGAAAAGGTTCTTTCCCCAGAGCCTGTTTGGGTGCTGGAACAGGCTCCCCATGGAAGTAATCACCGACTTTGATGATCCTTGTTGGTCTCTTCCAACTCAGTATATTCTGTGATTGCTTATTGAATTTGTAACACATTCAATAACTGTGCATTTGTTCTGCGGCTTGGGGAGCAATGGAATAAAGTGAATAAAACAGCTGRGAAAAGTAAAGGAAGGAAATTGAAGTGACAACACAAAATGTATAAGATAAATTAACCTGAATTAAATAAGCTTATTCAAGGCACAAAGTAACAGTACAATCCAAAGCATAATCAGTCAARTAACCAATTCCCTGAGACAAAGTTTTGTAGAAGGGTGCATTAAAGATGAATTTGAATTTACAGCTGAGTTACAATCAAATCGGAATGCAAATGGGAAAGAAATAAGATGTAAATCCAGTCAGGAAATGTTGATATATTCTTTTTTTGATCAGTCATAACATGGCAACAGTGTTAAACAATTGGGATATTTCACCTTTATCTTAACATTTTTAAACATCTGTTAAGATGTCAAGGTGTTTTACACCTTGTAATGGAGTTTGTGAGAGATGAATGGTGGGCATTAACCACTATTTCACTGTCACAGGAGGAGAGGGAAAGAGGCTGGAGGGGTGATTTGCACCTTGGGTGTCTTCAAAATACTGACAAGGACATTTGTTCATTATTAGTAGTACCTGAATACTAAAGATCTGCTAAAACCTGCACGGGGGGG